>JAAGKR010000534.1:165386-190547 GCA_011419295.1 Clarias macrocephalus | reverse complement strand
AAGTAAAGAAAAACAAGTGGCCATCATTACTTTAAGAAATGAAGGTCAGTCAGTCCGAAAAATTGGGAAAACTTTGAAAGTGTCCCCAAGTGCAGTCACAAAAACCATCAAGCGCTACAAAGAACCTGGCTCACATGCGGACCGCCTCAGGAAAGGAAGACCAAGAGTCACCTCTGCTGCGGAGGATAAGTTCATCCGAGTCACCAGACTCAGAAATCGCAGGTTAACAGCAGCTCAGATCAGAGAGCAGGTCAATGCCACACAGAGTTCTAGCAGCAGACACATCTCTAGAACTACTGTTAAGAGGAGACTGTGTGAATCAGGCCTTCATGGTAGAATATCTGCTAGGAAACCACTGCTAAGGACAGGCAACAAGCAGAAGAGACTTGTTCGGGCTAAAGGTCACAATAAAGAACACAATAAAGAAAACTCTTTGAATGAGAAGGTGTGTCCAAACTTTTGGTCTGTTTTTTTTTTTTCTCGGTTCTGTATATATATATTTTTTTCCCTAGGCTAGAGAAATAAATAGAAATTAAAAGAAAAATGCAAGGTCCTTTCGTATGGCAGAACCCTCAAAGGAACTGCTTTAAATAATGGTGTTCTATAAATGCTAAATACACATATTATTTACAGAAAGCTAAACCTTGAATAACATGGAATAGTTGCGTTCTGCTAAAGAAAATTACTAAACACCTTCAGAAAAATGTCTGAGAATTCACAAGTGTCTATACTGAGGCATTTATTCTTTTATGTTATCTTTTCTATAGAAGTGGCTAATCTTCAGGAATTTACGTGGAGCATGCAAGTGTTCTTATTAGACAAAGAAAAAAAATATGTTTGTCGATATGGTGAAGCTTTCTCTAAGGAGACCTTATTTAAGATCGATGAAACGAGTCTGCCGTATCACAGCCTTTTAAAACAGTCAAAAGGTAAAGCTGTTCCTTTCAGCTTTCGACCACAGTAACGCCTTCAGGACAGAGGAATTTTGTCTTTGCAGTTTGTCAGCAGCATGACAAGCTGTACTTTTTATTAAGAAGAGAAAACACAAGAGGCAGTTGAGGGAACTAACTTGTCTTGCAGATGTTTCACAGCTGTAAACAGACTAAAAAGTAGTTTCCCATATTGCTCTTTAATAAATATGAATTTTAATGTTGGTGAATTGCTGCAACATAAAAGATATAACATTTCAAGACATGCTGTTATGGGAATATTCCCATTTTGTTTGATTCCTCAATAAATCATCAATTCTTTATCAATATGTATTAGACAATACCATCTGCAGGACATCCTGACTAGTTTGCTAAGTAACGGTTTCAATCAGAGACACACACACACACACACACACACACACATATGTGACCATATATAAAAGCACTGACAATTGTTATTTGCATAAAAATAACAACAGTCCATTTACTGCAGAATGTTTTCTCTACCTATAAAGTTCAGAAAATACATACCTGTATTTTTATTCTAGCCCGGTTTGGATAATGAAAATGCCACAGCCATATTACAGAGAGGATCTGGGGGCTGAGACACCTGTTAGGAAGCCAGTGTTGATGCTGCTGGAAGAGCATGTAATAAGCACCTGACAAGGTGAGAAGACTGTCACAATTTGCAAGGCTGTCCAGAAGCCCATATAATAGGCTGATTTCTCTAAAGGAAATGCCCCTGAGCATAATTGAGGTGCAGGAAAATTCAGTGCCTGCGGCTGTCTTTTATGACGCGGTACATCTGTAGGCTCATCTCAAGGCCATCGGGAAAATAAATAAATAAATAAAAAAACCTGTCCTTGTGAATCTGAAAGATACATTGCCAGATCTGGGCAAGCAGCATTTACAACACTAGGCAAGGATAAAACGATCTGTTGACTTGTAGAATTCTGGCTATAAAATATGTGTATTACAAGTATTCTTGACCTTGATTAAGTCTAATAGTAGGAAAAAAATGATCAACTTTAAGGTCTCTCATGTCCTTGGGGTTTATCAAGTTAAATCATTTAGACCTATCTTACAAATCAAAAACCTACAGTAAAACAAAGAATTTTGTTTAGCCTGTGTAGTGATTGCGGGAATAGACAGAACAAAAGGCTTAGGGGACTGAGGAGGCTGGGGAGGATATGCAGAGAAGCACACGCAGAGGAATCATGAGGGATCTGCTCGTTTCATCTATGCTGGAAGACAAAACAGGGGTGGGGATAAAGGGATTTATTTACACCCCACCGATTAACTATAGCACAAAAGCATGTGTGTGTGATTGTGTGACTGTATGTGAAGGAGTATGTGCAGTAAAATGCTGAACCATTTTTTTCACTCTTAGATTTAACTGTAATGAATGAGAATGCAAAAAATATATATGTTTATCATTTATCATATTGCTTCCATAACTGCATAGCCTTTGTATTATCAGATGACATGTTTTGTATTTTTCATTATTATGCACTATTTTTATATTGTGCACCAACATTTGTAGATATGTATATGCAAATATGTGAACATAAACATGCATCAGTAATATGCAAGAGCATATAATATTGAGGTATTGAACTTTTTTTCTATTTACACTTTGTTATAGGTTGGCTTGTTGGGTATTTTTATTGGAGAATATAATTAACACAACACAGACCTGTATCTATATTGTGCATGTGTATATGTGGCTACTGTAGTTATTAATCACTTATGTATTTGTTTCCCATAAATGCACTTCCTGATTCATGCACTGTTTTTTTCAGTTGCTAAAGAAAGCAATAATGTATTTAATTAATGTACTCGTCTATCTGTGACAATGAAGATAACACATATACACCATTTTTCATCATAATCATAACCATTACAAAGCACTTTTGTAAGATGCTCTGGATAAGACTGTCTGTCAAATGCCTAAATGTAAATTACTTTAAGTACAAGTCTCTTGACTGCAGAGTATAAACAATGTTTTTTTTTTTTTTTTTGTCTGACCCATATTTATTTATCTTTCTGATGTACATCTGTGTCGGCTTTATGAATGTGCTCCAAGGGGAAGAGGTTACCACACCCAACTGCACAGAGCCCACTGTTAGTGCCCTCTTCTGGCCAAACATTGCCATAACACCAACAAGCATGACTCCACACCATTGTTAAGACAATCTTTCTTTTTTAATGTCAGTATTTAAACACAATGTAAAGATGACCAATAAATATTGACATATCTTAGTATTATATCACAAAATTAGAAAGCTTAACGTCTGGCTTCAGGAGGATATCTATTTTTCTAAGATTCACCTATAGTTGACAATAAAATGGACCACAATAGGAGTAAGGAAATTTCATGAAACACTCTGCAAAAAATGACTGTACATTATATAGTAAATAGCCTTATAGCACAAAATACAAAAAAATACACTGCAAAAAAATTACATTGTAGCAAATGAAAGTAAGCATATTTAGCAAATATTAACTTTTAAGCTTTAAATATCCTTATTTTATTGGCAGATCAGTTTGCTTCTTTCTATAAATAAATGCTTAAATTTAGAAAATGTACTGTATGTCAGTAGAACAGGACTATTTAAGCTTAAAATTAGTAACAGATACATATACATATACGTATTTGCTTTGTTGTAATTGTTATACTAGTAAATACTCGATACATTTAACTATGTTAGGTACTGTCAGTAAGATTATCTCTATACTAGACAGAATGCTACTCTAAAAGTAATAATAATAATAATAATAATAATAATAATAATAAAAGAAAATCCCCTTCCAACAACATTATGTGAAACAGCTCCTCAGTGTATGCAGTCGGAAAGCTTAGGGCACTTTGGGGGGATGAGAAAAATGAGACATCCATCTGAAAGAATCCCTAAAAAAAAAAAAAAAAAAAGTCATTTTTAAAATGCCATCAACTTCTTTCAGTGAAGCAGTGCGACAAGAGCACTACACCACACAGCACTGCATTCAGATCTTTGTGCGCCAGTGAGTCACACTCTAGTCTTAAAATTCTGTACCAAACAACATAACATGAATACCAATTCATTTTCAGTGAGAGTGTCTTGTCATTTAAAAAGGGTTGGCAGAGTGGTTAGCACTGTCACCTTGCACCTCCAAGGTCGAGGGTTCGATTCACACGGGTTCCGTGCATGGTGGGTTTCCCCTGGGTGCTCCAGTTTCCTCCCACAGTACAAAAACATGCAGATTATGCAAACTGGCATTCCCAAATTGCCTGTAGTGTGTAAAGGAGGAGAGAGTGTGTGTATGTGTGTGCCCATCCCAGGTGTAGTGCCTCATGGCCTAAGGTCTCCTAGGATAGGCTGTATAGACCCTGTATACAGGATAAAGCCGTTCAGTCAGTGAGTGAGTTTGTAAGTAATGTGAATCGGTTCCCAGTGGTCACTGAAAAGAGTCTCCTCAGTCATGTGTGGTTTGTGTTCTACGCCAAAGTGTCATCTCATGTGAGTCATAGACGGAAGTTTATGAGGGATTGTGTGAATTTAAAACAATTAGGAGCCAATACAATCATGAGAAATAAAGCAAATCAAACCAAATTTGAATTCGGTCTAAAAGAAAATCTTGTCACGTCCCTTACCGAGTACATTACTACACAGGTATCGATTTTTATTTTTTATTTTATCCTATAAGCTTTTCGAGTTCACATAAAATGAAGCACATCAAAGGCATTTTGGAAATGTATAGATATGAAATTAATACGATGTATAGATAATTTATTTTTATATATTTTTTTTTGCGCGAGACCGGAAGTATTGCCCGCCTTTATTGATTTTTTTTTTGGCGAAGTGCGTGACGTTCTCAGTGTTTGGTGCAGCTTTCCGCATTTTATGCATTTTATATATTTTCATCGGATTTTAACAGTAAAAATCCGATGTATTTTTCACAGTATTTATGCTTTAAAATGAACAATTGATTCTCCACAAACGTATTCTCATTCTGAAGCTAACATTCATCGTGTATTATATTATGCACTGGAGTAAAGTACTGTACACAAACGCAAACACTGCTTACCTGTTAAACCTCTGGCCTTTTCTCTTCTGAAACTCCTTCTCATCCACAGTCCACACTGCGCCTTTCCCTCCGTCCACCCGCACGAAGCACTTGTGAAGGCTGAGGTTGTGACGGACTGCATTCTGCTTACAAATATTAGTTAAAAACAAACAATGAAATATTAAATTTGATATAGAAATAAACGACTAAAAGTTTCTCTGTTTAGATGGAAGTAAGAAGATTTAATAATGCCAGTGCTGCCATCTAGTGGACAATGGTACAGGCTACCATTAAACCACTCCAGAAATTCACTATTCAACTGCTGGACAACCATGTGTGCAGTCCTCTAACCAGCCAGTCATCGTGCAGACACAAGTCAAGAGCTTCAGTTTAATGTTCACATCAGACATCAGACTGAGGTAAAAATAAATAAATAAATAAAAATCTCTCTGAGTTTGATCATGGGATAATTGTTAGTGCCAGATGGTACAGTCTGTTTTGAATAATAATAATAATAATAACAACAATAATAATAATCATAATCATAATCATAATCATAATAATCATAAAAAACCTGATATCAGAGCTGAAAGGTGGGTCAACTGGCTCAAGCCAACAGAAAAGTTACAATAACTTGTATAATAACCACATATTACAAACATGGTGAGCAGAAACTTCTCAGAATGTACAACACATATAGCCTTGAGGTAAACAGAACATTGCCCTGGGTTCCACTCCTGTCTACCAAAGAATTTAAGACTGGGTACAGAATCGCAGAAACAGTTGAAGATTTGAAAAAATGTCAATAGCTCTAATAAGTATGAAGGTAACACTTGGAGACAGTGATGTAGAAAAGAGGCATACTGCATGGGTCATGGGGACTGTACTTAGGGTAAAACACACACACACACACACACACACACACACACACACACACACACACACACACAACTTTAATGTATTTATAATGCAGCTGGTCCATTAACCCCACAACCACCACCAGTACCACCTTGTCTCTCACTCTTGCGGGAGACTTTAAAGATTTAAAGATGCAGTTGACTAGGTAGACATCGAAACCCCTGACAAAGGCTGTATATATATATATATATATATATATATATATATATATATATATATATATAATATGGATGGTAAGCCATGCACTGGCAATGCTATAGTTTTATTCAACAGGAGAGAGATTGTAAAAGTTTTAAATGGATGAAAAAGACCAATTTTGGCTGATTGCTTCATAAGTGGAAATTAACTATTTGCATCATTGATTTTTTAAAAACTGTTTCAATACATAGTGTTTGTAGGTTGCAAAGTGTTACCGTAACTAAAAGGTTAAGCTTTGTTTTTTTCTTTAGGTTGCAAACCCAGCATGTATTTGCAATTTACAGTGAATGAGAGATGATCACCTTAAAGGGTGTCCTACAATGCCATTTAGATGAAAATAGTATAAAGCATGCCAAATCACCTAGCTAAAACTCCTCAGATTTGCACTGAGTTGAGGGAGACTCTACCATACTCTAAAATTGAATTTACCATTTGAGTACATACTATATTTATACACAGGTTTAACACAAGTAAAAAAAAAAAAAAAAGGAAAAAGATGAAAAAGAAAAAACGTGTTGGCTATTATGTGGCTATGCTGAAGTGTGTTGGCTGAGCTGACATGCATTCCATCATGATACATTACCTTCCAGGTGGGTGTGTTGTGACGAAAGTAAAAGAACTTTTGAATGAACCAGCTGTAGATCTCATTCAGAGCCCTTTGCTTATCTGGTGCCTCCAGTATCGACTATGAAAAAATAAGACATAGATATAAATAAACATAAGTATATTGATATATTAATGACAAATATCCTTATTTGTATGTAGTCATGTGATAAATATGCATATACACATATAGTAAAAAGAAAAGAATAAGTGTTGTTCGCAAAAATCGATTACTTACACATCTGATGAGAAAAGCGTAAGTATATGGAGGTCTGATATTGACAAATTTGTAGCATTCCATACTGTTCACAAAATCTATAAGGTGAAAGAAGAAATGTTTTTGCATAACAAAGTTCCATCAATTTAAAATTTTTTTAAATTTATTAGCACAAAAACGATCTGCACTAACATGTAAGCACATGTGTATATTATCGAATCTGACAGCCCTGGGAAAGTCAGCGTGTGAATAGGCTTTACCTGTCAGTAGGTGGGGGGTGGCTGTGTGCCAGTATTCGTGGCGCCCTGTGGCATCAGTGGCCCACTCTACACTTCCATCTGGCTCCACAGATGGGGGCGCAGGCAGTGCCAGCGGACTCCACCAGCCTAGAGCTGCTCTCTGACAGAGTGGCATACAACACACACCCGCACATTTCATAAGGAAGAAACATAATACAACTGTGCACCTACACCATCTGAATGGTAAAAAGGCAATAAAATAGATTTCCTATTCCTAATAAAATTTGACAGTAAGCTTTTCCTGTACTAAATTAAAGAATTAATTGTGATATTTTATGCTAGATAGAATGTTTGTATCATGAATAGCTTTCAAATTGGGCTGAGTGTTGAAGTGATTTTCATCTTACCGTGTGTTCAGTCAGTCTTAGATGGAGCTGCATTGCATTGAGTGTCTGTCTTTCCTCAACAAGCTTAAACACAATATTCAGTATACAGTTACAGTTGATATGTCAGCATATCAAAAAGTAGTAGCCATCATAAAAAAAGTAGTAGCCATCATAAAATTGTTATAAAAAATATTTAAAGAGTTTGACAGCAAAACACCATAAACACAATTTCCCGGATTTTAGTTAGTTTAGTTAATTTACTATACATCCTTTAAATTTGCATGATATACTTATAGCGTGCAAACCTAAAGGGCTTATACGATATACTTATATTAATTAAATGAATAAGCAGTTTAAAGTTGACTCAGCTTTAGCTACATCTCTTCAATATGTATCTCGTTTCTATGCCAGTGAGATAGATCTGAAGTGGTTTTGGCTGAGGCAAAACAAAGCATTAGTAGTTGGGCCAATTTTACTTTACAACACAACAGTACAGCTTGTTCAGCAAAGTGAGTCACCAGCAGAAGGTAAAAAGTAAAAAGTGTTCTGCTATTGTGACCAGAAATGTTTTTTCACAATGGAAGAGTCATCAGCTTGAGAGCAAAATTTAGTCACATTATATAGAACATAGCATTAACAATGCTTATGCAGACATTTTAGACAGCCCATTTATGTGTCATGTATGACTTACAATTACTGATCTTACTGCTAATTTCTCACATTTCTCACTGCAACCAGAATATCTTATTTGTTTAAATGCTACCACATATTCAGCTACCTGACTTTCCATCTGGCGAACCCTTTCTTCCTGCACTCTCCACTGTGCAATTGTTTTTTCTCCCCAGCTGTGTCCATTGTTCAGGTGTCTAGACAAATTGATAAAAAAAAAATTATATATATATAAGCTAGGAGAAAAATGACGGGCACATGTTTGATTTATCTGATTTAAATGCTTGGTTTAAACACTGAAAATAGCTCACTTCAGGAAAACAGGATAGTCTTTGAAGGCTTCATCACAATCCGGCCAGCGGCATCGTCCGTTAACAAACAAAGTGCTGATCATATTTGACTGGATAAGGCTGCATCAATCAAAATCAAATTCAAATCAAATTCAAATTTTCTTTGTCACATACACAGTCATACACAGTACGATATGCAGTGAAATGCTTAAACGACAGCCTGTGACCTTAAAAATAAATAAAATGAATAGAAAATAAATATGGAATAACAATAAGAAATGAAAAATAGAAAAATAACTTTAGCTAAGGCAAGAAAAATATATCTATAGAAGATAAGACAAAATATACAATATAAGAAAATAAGTTGGTAAGTGTATATTAATGCAATGCCCTATGTACAGTAGGTGAAACCCAGCTACAGTATATATTAGCTCTTTTCTATTTTAGTAGAGACTTGAGTTAAAACTATCCCATCTATATTTAGACTTTTCAAGAAGTCAGCTCCACAGGTGTCAAAATTACAATGAAGCTGAATTCATACAAGGTTTGGGATTTCATACGAGTTGAATAGAATGAACATGCTGTTTTCTGTTTCAGTCTTACCTGTTCATATGAGTGATGGGGGTTGTCTGCTGATCAGTTTGTGCTTGACGAGAACTCTGTTCACTGTTTTTTTTGCCACTTTTAACTGCTGACTCACACTTTTTATGTGAGAACTGAGAAAAACTGGCGTGTTCTGGTGAAAGAAATAGGAGCAGGAGATGAGGAATGCTGAGGAATGTATGCATTTCTAGACCCATTTAACAATGTATTAAAACATTCTAATATAATTTAATAATAATAATGTATAATTAAATACAGTACTGCATTTTTTAATAATGTAATACTCTATGTCGCAGTACAGACCCAGAGGTTGCAGAGAGGTGGAGCAGAGCACAGACGGTCTGTTCTGGGTGGGCTGAGGACTCTGACCCTCTAGTAGGAGTACATGTCTGTGTGTTGCACTCTGCACGCATGCAAACAGAGATTTTTTTTTTTTTTACAGAGTGAACTTTTAATGAGCTGTGTCTCACTATTTATGATGATTAATTGGCAAATGTGAATAATTTCTGATAACATGTTTTTATTGGGAAATATGAGCAAAGTAATATGGAGAAGTCTAAATTCATTTTTACGCAGGTCTGATCTTTGTCATGATCGGAGTTTCACTTTGTAAACTAGAAATTACCTGAGAGCACAAGTTTTCCTCGGAATTTAGAGAAGTGCCACTATTATTTGGCATGTAAGTCTCATCCTCCTGCTCCTCTTTCAGATGTGGAGGCATATCTCCAATCTTTACACCCATAGTCATGCCACTCTGATTATTAAACTGGGACATCACCACTGTAAAACTCTGTATCAGAACAAAACAGAACAAAAAGAAGTTTTACCACACGTTGTTCCTCATTTCTATTTTAAATCTAAAAAGGTATAGACAGAAAGGTGGTCAGACGTTGACCCAAATAATCTTGACAAGCTACTGGTGATTATTTCTTTGCCTCACCTGGATACAAAAACTCACCATTATACCCTCAAAAGAACAGAAAAAAGGCCGACATTTAAATACACTTTCCTCAACCCAGCCACAACATCTTTGGGTTTTTTCCCCCCATCCCTCATTAACATTAAGAGGGTGAGAAGCAGAGACATGAAAGTAGATTGATAGAGGTAGAGAATGAGCAAAACTGGGTGTGAAGCTGTCATAGTAGAACTATCACACAAATACTTGATACTACTGAGTGATAAGGCCTAGAAGGTTTTGTTTAATTAGCATATTTTAATTTAGCAAAAAGCACACATTCTTCTGTTTCGAAAGCATATCAATGCATATCAAAGCGATAAACAGCTCACAAACATTATAAGATAAATAATCAGTTATGTATACATAAATGTGCGCTCAGGTTGCATTTTGCAAAAAACATGCACAAGCAGGCCAGGAAGAGGAAATAGGATATGGGTAAAAAGAAAGAGAAAGTTTGCAATCGTTGTGGTTTTTGATGTTATCCTTGTGTTTAAAAAGAGAAAAAGACTTGAGCTGCAGTTACATGAATAAATATAAAGTTACTGCAGTTGCACAATATGGCAAATATATATGTTTAATATCTTTGTAATATCAATAAAACATGAAATAACTTCAATGCATTACAATTAGGAACTAGAATCACTTAATGTTAAACATCCATCTTTATAGCTTTACAATTTACCGCATTGCTGCAGTCTATAGCTATTTTAATACTTTATGATATTGGCTAATGATTACAGAAATTTCTGTAAAGCTTTTTTGACATAACTTCACAGGAATGGAAAATTACTCACTGCCAAAAGCAATTCTTTTTTATTCACACCATGGAACGTTTCGTTATTACAAACCACTCTCCCACAAAGTTGTTCAAAACTAAATAAAAAAGAATCTATGTTGGAATTAGTTTCTAGAAAACCATAAACTTTTACCACATACTATTTATAGAAACAACAAAATAGCATGAACAAAACTTTTCATGCGTGTTTCTCATTTTCAGGCCGAAGCGCACAGAGCCATATGCAATATGAAAATTTTAACTGCACTATAACACAAAGCGGTATTATGACTATACAGTACATAACCACAACACATGCATTCCTACAACTTTCAATTTTCACATAAACTGTGAACTTTGAACCGAAATTTCTGAAATCTGATGTCTTAAATTGTATTTTTTTTCTTTTTTATATGTATGTAATAAAATTATTAGGAAAGAGTTTATTCAGGATATTCAATAATCTTCTATGATTTAGGCATGAATAAGAAAATTTCTATCTATCTATCTATCTATCTATCTATCTATCTATCTATACTATACACACATACATACTACAGTACATACAAACATGTACACAAACGTGTGAAAAAACACACAAAAAAGTGTGTTAACAAACAAGTACTTAAACAATCAAAAGCTACACAAGTCAAAACTTTATTTCACAGTTGAGGATATATAATCAAATGATTTATAACATTTTTAACTATGAACTTTAGTTGTTTAGGAAGGCAAATACCTGCTTAAGTACAGCCGTCTTTACACCTTGTTTTGCACCCCCAGTTCTCTTCCTGTCTTTTGCTTGATGAACAGAATGAATAAAAATGAGGTAAAAATCTTAATTTTAGACATCCAAGCACTTAAAGCTCCACAACGAAAGTCATATTCAGTAACCCGCTTAGAATGTGATTCTTTTAAAAACAAGTAAATGCATCTTTTTTTAAAGACCACAGTGCTCCAACTCTTGTGTACCTGTGGCGTGCCTAGGTATTCAAAAGTTATGCGCGCTCTTTGTGTGGTTAAGAAACACGTAAATGGAAAAATACACCCTAACCCCTCATATTTACGTTAGTTATTCGTTTTTTGAGAAAAAAAAAATTCTGCACATTTAGAATTAAACAACATTATCAATTAAAAGTAAGGTTATCAATATAAACATTATTAATATATTTTGCTGTATCAGGATAGCATTCATTAATTCTCTGCTCAAAACCTCATTATTTCATCTAACATAATTTAGATAATTGCATCTGCAGTTGAATAGTGCAATCCTTTTATTTCTACTGGAAAGTTTGGCTTATATAAAAAAAAAAACATCAAATGCTATCTCATGAAACCTAAAGTTTTAAATTGTTTTGCATCTATTGGCATTGTCACTACAGAGGTAGGCCTTTGGTCAGTTGTAAATAGTATTGCTATAAATAAACAATGATGCACTTGGTTACATTTTCTTATCTCATTATTTGTCTAAGTGTGATGTTGTTTTTATATCTGTAAATGAATCTGCATTAGGGAGCAGTGGAAAGACGTTCTGTGACTCACCTGGAGTTGTCTCCTTGTTAGAAATGCACAACCTCTGTGTCCATCTATATTTATAGTCGGATGGTCTACTCGACTTTTTCGAGTTGGAAAAAATTAGTCATTGTTATAAATATGATATTAATTGATATGGATGATACCAGAATACTGATTAGAAGTTTATTAGAATAGTATCTGATTATTGAAGATCAAAACTGTGTGGCGTAATATCCTTAAATCACTGGATTTTCCAACAGAATCTTTAATTTAATTACTTAAACGTCTCAAAATATAAAATTAAGGAAATTTTTAATTCAAGTCAGACTAGAATACAGTGCACAGCAATGTGTAATATCTCTGCCACATAAATAATATATTTAAATGGAGAAATCAACAGTAATATATATTTTAAAAAATGCAGAATATCTGTTTGCTGTCAACTGTTTAACATTAAATACAAATGTGCCAGTTTAACTTGTTTATATTATATTTTAAGGATCATTTTAAACATTTCTATGTAATTACTTGAATACAAAAGTTTGAGTAGCAACATGCTTTACTTAATCTACGAGACACCACAAAAAGACATTTCAAATATTCCCACTCAAATTCAAGGGAAAATTCAATATAAAGAAGAAAAACGACTAAGAAGAATTTAGACATTTAAAAAAAAAAACTTGGCATGATGCTTCACATAAAAAAAAGAAACATTTGTTCTGTGGATCATTTTGCTTTTATCTATTTAGATCACAGAGAACAACAACAAAAAGACCACCATAACAATTACAATTTGGAACGTTCTTTGTAGTGGAAAAATTATTTTGTTGTTGTTGTTGTTGCTGATCACTGAAAAAAATAAATAGGTAAAGAATCATAGAATAACTTGTTTTGTTTTTTTTACAACCAAAACGCTCTTAAGCACTTTTTATTATAAAGTGTGTATATATGAAAAATATATAGTACTACTAGAAGTTTCATAGAATTTCAAACATCTGTCTCTCTATCTCTATCTATCTGCCTACTATCTTCTATCGACTACAAACCTTTCCACAGTTTATACCTTTGTATTGAAATTTACATATTCACTAATTTTACTATATGATTCACACCATATATGTTTATTATGAGTATGGATTATTATTATTATTTATTTATTTATTTATTTATTTATTTATTTATTTTTATTATAAATGTACACTTACCTAAAGGATTATTAGGATCACCATACTAATACAGTGTTTGACCCCCTTTCGCCTTCAGAACTGAATTCTGGCTCATCAGACCAGGCAACATTTTTCCAGTCTTCAACTGTCCAATTTTGGTGAGCTCGTGCAAATTGTAGCCTCTTTTCCCTATTTGTAGTGGAGATGAGTGGTACCCGGTGGGGTCGTCTGCTGTTGTAGCCCATCCGCCTCAAGGTTGTGTGTGTTGTGGCTTCACAAATGCTTTGCTGCATACCTCGGTTGTAACGAGTGATTATTTCAGTCAAAGTTGCTCTTCTATCAGCTTGAATCAGTCGGCCCATTCTCCTCTGACCTCTAGCATCAACAAGGCATTTTCGCCCACAGGACTGCCGCATACTGGATGTTTTTCCCTTTTCACACCATTCTTTGTAAACCCTAGAAATGGTTGTGCGTGAAAATCCCAGTAACTGAGCAGATGGTGAAATACTCAGACCGGCCCGTCTGGCACCAACAACCATGCCACGATCAAAATTGCTTAAATCACCTTTCTTTCCCATTCTGACATTCAATTTGGAGTTCAGGAGATTGTCTTGACCAGGTCCACACCCCTAAATGCATTGAAGCAACTGCCATGTGATTGGTTGATTGGATAATTGCATTAATGAGAAATTTAACAGGTGTTCCTAATAATCCTTTAGGTGAATGTATATTGTGTGTATTATAGGTTGCAAAATATTTTCACTGTGACATAAACTGCAAATTTTAAAATACAAATATTTGGTTGGTTGCATTAATATTGCTTTTATGATTGTCCTGAACTTGGAATTACCTACCACAAGTTAAAGCTAACACCACCATGTGCTATGTTTCAATGTGCTAATGGATTCATCCAACCTGTAACACCAGGCAAGGTAATAAACCACAAGCATAATACAAGTCTGTAGCTTTTAATGTAAAAATCCCACAATCGCAATACATTTCTCACAAACCACTACATAATACATATCTGCAGCTTTTCATTTAATAATTCTGCAAATGTCAAAAATAGCTATTTCTTTTGCATATATTTGTTATGTTTTAAGGAAGGTGAAAATTTTAGCTTACTAAATTCTATTAACTTCTCACAAATGTGATATTAGGTGTCTGGGGAATTTACAGTATTATGTATGAAGGATAATTACTTTAAAACCTGCACATTTGTATTACCTCTGTGGTTTACTATATTTGTGGGCTGTTATTACATTCAAATGTGTTACACATAACTGCACAAACCACCCTTTCACCTTGCTACCACTACTGTTCCATAAGGATGATTGTAGGATGCTCAAAGTTTGTTGTATGCTCTCTCACAAACTATGGCTCCATCCTGGATGAGTTGTGTTTGTACTGATGTCACTTAAAGTCACACAGGTAAACTCCTTATGACTTCTAATGTTAACTTTTAAAACTGCTTTTTTTTTTTTTTATCCTTACACTTCAGTATTATGGGGTATTTTCTGCAGGTTCATGAAATAGACAAATGAACCATAACATTAAAACCATCTTCCTCACAGCTCTAACACCACATGGAATGGAATCCATAAGATCTGTGACGGTGTGCTGAGAAATCTGGCAGCAATACATTAACACCAGATCCTGTGCTCCAGATCCTCACTTGTTTGCCAGCAAATCCTAGAGTTGGTTAATTGGTTTGAGGTCTCTTAAACTTGAACGTCAATTGACAGGAACTCCTTGAATTGATTCAAACGTGTCAAAAGTGTGGTGACGTGCATTTTATTGCAGAAAAACAATACTGGCATTATGGAATACCACTGCCATGAAGAGGTTTACTTTGTCTGCAGCAATGTTTAGGTAGAAATTATTAGGTATGTGTCAAAGTGACATCCACATGAATGACAGGCCCTGAGATTTCCCAGCAAACGTATGCTTTTCTGACTTATTTTCCCTTGTAGGTGTGAAGTGCATTTAAGATTCAGGTTGATATGATTACGTCTGAAACTCATTGACTCATTTAAGCATTTCAGTTACAATACACATATGTTTATGCGACCAGTGTGGTTATTAAAATAGAATATACATATTATTTTGCGTGAGTGTGTGAATTTGAGAGTAGGTCAAAGCTGTAAGATTATGTAATACATAAGTTGATTACAGGACCATGTTTCACCACACACTGCATGATAGGCATGCTTATTAATACCACACATAATCATGTCATCGTCACCATTGTTACTTTCATTAAAAATTCAAGATTTCATTCCGACATGTCAAAGTTAATAAACCGCAAACCAAAGGCAACAAACATCTTCAAAACATCGCATTGTGGGACTGTCCTTATGAAGCAAATGACGTGCATTGTCATGCTGACGGCTTGTTTTTTTTTTCAGATTTTTTTATTTTTGTGGTTTCAACTGTTACCGCAGTGTCTAAGTTGTACTCGTGCATTTTAAATTCTGTCAAAACATTGCATTTTTCTGCTTATGTGCTGGCAAATGTGCAGTGATAAACACTTTCGATTGAATGAATCATAAACTATTTAGAAACATGTCCTATATGGACAGATATAAACAGCTCTGGAAAAAGAGACCACTGCATATTTCTCTTAAATCAGTATCTATTCATTTCCAGTGTCTGTTGAAGTTCAACAAGAACAACAAAAACCTTGCTCTGTTTTATGTGGTACTAATTACGTGTTCACCTGAATCAAATCTTATGTAATGAGGGAAAGTATATATAAAAAAACATTGCTGAGATCATCACTATCCTCTTGTAATTTGACCTGCTGGGAATTAGTGCTAGTGGCACCTGAAATGTAATTGGAATTTTAAAAATAACTACTGACTATACCAAAAGATGTGAAAAGAAAAGTTTGGAGGCAGGAAAAGAAGGGTTCTATCCTGGCTTTATTGGCACAGAGATATACAGTGTCAGGTTTCTTTAATCCTTAAAATTTCAAAGATGGCAGTACACAAAAAAAAAGGTCTAACAGCAGACATAGGGAACAACGAAACAACAGAATGGCAGATGGGGAAAAAAACAATATGTGACGGTTAAAATTCAATTACTTGTCATGTAAAATGATTCATTTTTTGCCGTATTCCAGTTAGGAAGCTGGGGTCAGACGACCTGGTCAACCAAGATACAGCACCCATAAAGCAGACAGGTTAGGAATCAGAAAAAAGCTCTCCTTCAATGATTGGAAAAGAAAAGCCAGGCTGATGTTTACAAAAGCCCACATGAGTTGCATCATAGAGAACAAGAGTAAGTTATCTTCTTTGATGAGTCCAACTTGCAGGTTTGGCCAACACCTGGTCATGTCATGGTTAGACAGGGACCTGGCGAGGCATACAAACCACAATATCTCGGACAAACTGTGAAATGTGGAGAAGGGTCGGTGATCATTTGGAGGTGGTTCAGCAAAGGATGAATTGAACAGATTTGTCTTCGTAAAGGATGCATGAACCAAGCAATGTACAAATTTATCCAAGAACATTTAATTCCTTCTGCTCTATGTTCCCCAAAAGATTGGTTCTTCCAATAGGACAATGTTCCATGCCAGACAATCAAGGTGTGGATAGAGGACAAAAAGATCAAGAACCTTTCATTGCCAGCACAATCTCCACCCACTGAAAGCCTCTTTAATGTTGTCAAGTGAAAGAAGAAGATTAATCACAAGTCAGCAAACATACAATAGCTAAGCTGCTTGAAGCAATATCAGTCATTCTGCAATAATTTCTCTCCGATATCTTGTATTGATTAAGGGAGAGACGGATCAAGTCTTATCCAGCTTCTCCCAAAGATGACTTAAGGTCTAGACTCTGAGGTGGCCAATCCATGTGTGAAAATGATGTCTCATGTTCCCTGCACCAATTTTTCCCAATTTGACCCTGATGAATCTTGGCATTGTCATCTGGAATATGTCCAAACAAACAGGGAACAAAAAAAATTATTGATGGAAACACCTGGTCATTCAGTATATTCAGGTAGTCAGCTGACCTAATTTTTTTGGGGCCCATAACTCCAGATCATAACACAGCCTCCTTCCACCTCTCTTCTTACCCTATTCACAATCCAGTAAACTGAAGCATTTTTTTTCTCGCTTACCCTCACTGATTAGTGGGTGTTTTTTAAGGCTACACAGATGTTTAGTCCCAGTCCCTTGAGGTTCTCTTTGTCTGTGGAAATGCTTTTACTTTCACTACTAAACATAGCTGTAAGTTATATGGTTGTTTTGCTTACGGCTCTCTCATCATGCTCATTCAATTTTTTTTTCTCGAAGATGATAGTTTACCACTATCCTTCCAGGTTTTGCACAGTTTCAGCAATCTCCTACTGTAGGTTTTTTTTTCTTGATGCAGGCCAATAGTTTGACCCCTCCGAGAAACAGAGGAGCATCTTTGCAACAACCGCAGGATGTGTTTTCTGACATGATTGTTTAAAAAATGAAAGGATACTCACTGCATCAGTTAGAGTTAAATAACTTATTCACAGCTGAACCATATTAATCACTGCAGTAATTATCCAGTGGAAAGTTTCTTAACTATTTGCTTAGTTAAATCCAGGTGATGATTAGTCAGCAGTATAATTTTGCATCTTGACTCAACACTGTCATCTCTCTATCTGAGTGTAAAAGCTTTGTACCTGTATGATGATTTAAAGTGAAACAAAATAAACTCCTTGAACTCCTTGATTATCAGTTGATATTTTATACATGACGTACAGAAAACATTTTTCAAAAAGTCATTGGAAATTTTAGATACTCCATTACATCCTTCAAACCAGTTATTTCATTTTTACTCATATTTCATATCTCTATGAACAAATACATGCAATGTCTGGGATATAATACCAATGTATTATTCAGAAACATAACCAAAAATGCTGTGATATAGCAATCATCACAACATTGATTGATCCTGCTCCCAAAATCACTCTTTCATAATTTGAGTCCTAGAATATGCCTGTGTCACCAGGGAAGAAAATTCCATTGATGTGATACCTTGGTCATTCAGTACATTCAGGTCCTCATCTTAATGCTCACTAGCAAATTTAAGCCTTTTTCTGATTAGTGTCACTAACAAGTGGTTTTCTTATGGCCACATTGTGTGCATGTCAGCGCTCTAACTTTGACTATTAAACATAGCTATGATTTCTTTTTCATCACCGTGTGTTTAAATGATTTTCAATTATGATTTTTTTTTCAGACCACATTTTACCCAAATGATTGAATGGTTCAGCACTATCCTTCCAGGTTTTGATAATTTGTTGATGGGTTCTTTACCAAGTTAAGGTAATTTCAAATCTCCTTAGTTGTTTTCCTTGCATGATGCAGCCCATTAATTTGACGTTTGCAAACTGGTAAATTTTTATTTATTTATTTATTTTGTCAAGGCAGTGTATTTATCTCTAAAAGTAACTGGCTACTGCATCATCAATGTTTAATGCTATCGAATGGCTGCTTGTATAAGCTCTTTTTCCTTTTGTGCAATGCGGCCATCTGTTCTCAGGGCTTCCAGCAGTTCAAACAGCTGTTCTGGCAGCCATAAGGGCACAGTGTCATGGAGAGACAAAACACCTTTTTACCAGCAACTTACAGATAGACTTAATGCTCTGGCAACAAGGGCCTACTGAGTAAGCTGGCTTACCAAACACACTCATTTTCATTAAACACACTGCAAGAAGTGGCAAAGGATTAATGTTTAACAAAGTAGGTCTGTTGGTTTGCTAGATCGTTTTTACATACAGTATGTCACACACAGTCAACACAGTGAAGAAATTTTGAGGCAAAATATCTTTAAAAAAATTTTTTTTTAAATAAATGGGAACAAGATATAGTGTGTAATATCTTATAACTTTTAACAATAAGCATTGATAGCTTTAAACTTCACCTTACAGTGGTTTGTATAGAATATAGAAGAAGATGCTGATAGTGCACTACAATATCTATCTATGATGATATTAAATTAATTATAACATATTTTACAAAATTATTAATACCCCCCCCCCCACACACACACACACATACACACAAAAAACCTCAAATTGCTTAAACACATTTAAATTGTATTACACTTAAACTCATGGCAATATAAATATACACAAATATGCAATTTCGAAATGTTCCGATCCAAATTAAAGAGCGGTACTTATTTGTAGGTTTATATTTGAATTATTTATCAAACCAGTTAAATACTAACATAATTCAATATACAGTATGTACAGTACAGACCAAAAGTTTGGACACACCTTCTCATTCAAAGAGTTTTCTTTATTGTGTTCTTTATTGTGTTCTTTAGCCCAAACAAGTCTCTTCTGCTTGTTGCCTGTCCTTAGCAGTGGTTTCCTAGCAGATATTCTACCATAAAGGCCTGAATCACACAGTCTCCTCTTAACAGTTGTTCTAGAGATGTGTCTGCTGCTAGAACTCTGTGTGGCATTGACCTGCTCTCTGATCTGAGCTGCTGTTAACTTGCGATTTCTGAGGCTGGTGACTCGGATGAACTTATCCTCCGCAGCAGAGGTGACTCTTGGTCTTCCTTCCCTGGGGCGGTCCGCATGTGAGCCAGTTTCTTTGTAGCGCTTGATGGTTTTTGTGACTGCACTTGGGGACACTTTCAAAGTTTTCCCAATTTTTCGGACTGACTGACCTTCATTTCTTAAAGTAATGATGGCCACTCATTTTTTTCCTCACTTAGCTGCTTTTTTCTTGCCAGAATACAAATTCGACCTCTTTGAATGAGAAGGTGTGTTCAAACTTTTGGTCTGTACTGTATATATACAGTATATAATGAAAATGTGTGAAAATATATATGTATATATATATATATATATTTAATATATTTCATATTTCACACACTCTAATATATTGGTTGACTACATTTAGCTTTAATTATGTTGTGCATACATCATGGCATTGTTTCAACAACCTTATGCAACATCACAACCTTTATTTCTGCCCAGAGCTACATTAATTTTTGGCTGAGATCTTGTTCTGATGGCAAGAAAATTAAACCACTCTATAAAGACTTCTCCAGCAAATCCCAAAGACTGGGGTTAAGGTCAAGACTCTGTGGTGATCAATTCATATGTAAAAATTATTCCTTATGCTCCCAGAACCACTCATTCACTATTTGAGCCTGATGAATCTTGGTATTTTAATGCTGGAATGTACCCATGTCATTAAGAAAGAATACATTGCTGGGATAACCTTGTCTTTCAGTACATTTAGGTAGTAAGCTGACTTTATTTTACTGCTACATAACTTTGCTGATCCTATACCTGAAAAACTGCCTTAGAGGCTTGAGCAGAGGGCGCTATACTTGATGGACGCCTCGCTTCATGGGCTTCCTTTCTTACTCTAACATGCCAAACACGGTGAACTTGGGTCAATCCAGACTCATCTGTCCACAATAAAAACTGAAACCTTGTGTTCTCATTGGACTGTGTGTGTGGAAATTCTATTTCTTTTCACTATTAAAATTAGCTGTGATTCCCACTCTCATTTTTGTATATGCAACTTACTCAGGCATTTAAGTGATGTTCAATTTGGAGACAATTCTTAGCCCAAATCTAGTAATCTCAGCAATCTGTATTGCTGTTTTCTTTGCTTGATGCAGGCCAAAAAAAAAAAAAAAACCTTTCTGAAACACCATAAAATATTTTCCATGCCCACTGTGATACTTTTTGGCAAGGCAGTATATGATATTTAACATTGAAAATTTGGTCAGTTATTGGGTTAGAACTATGTAAATATAAATGGTATAACTGTAAATGATGATCATTATATACATTATCATCATTATATACATCATTATAAATCATTATACAGCTATTGATTAAACCCCATACTGGTGGCACAAAACATATTTCTTTCCTCAACAAGGGCAATAAATTTGTAATACAGTAATGGCAAAAAAAAAAAAATTATAACACTGAAAGTCTCTTCACTTTTGTATGTTTCTCACAAGCATAAAACATAACTATAGTTTGATAGATACAATGGATAGTGAGTGATTCATTTCTTGTCATTGCTCTGTACTTATATCTGCGTAATCTTTTTATCTTTTTGAACAGCCAAGTATGACCTGTATATGCTTACTGGTATTATTATTACTTATTATTACTTACTGGTTTAGTAATATTAGTTTGCAGTTTGCATAATATTCTTGCATTGACTGTATACTTCTGTTTCACATAGACCATTATATGTTATGAACACTCAGGTCCAGTTTTAGTCTGCTCTTTGCTGTTATAATAACCTCCACTCGAGGCGATATTGCCGAACCTTCCCGAGTTACTTTCGGCATTTTCCGTAAAATACCGAACGAGAGCCGAACTAATGCCGAAGCTCGTTTTCTTATTCAGTGTTGAGGAAAGAGAAGAGCCTTTCGTCAAGGTCCATCTTTTGCACATTATCCTGATAATATTTTGCTGTTGCGGACCATGACGCATTTCCCTAGACATATTGCGACCTACAACATTGTATATGTATTTCTTTAATCCAAGACAGTATGTGGCGTGTATGTGTTTTAAATAGGGCGCCTGCTTGCGCGGTGTAGCCTCCACATCCACACACAGGAGGAGGAGGATGAGTGCATTGGGCGAAAGGACAACGACCACAGCGCTGGAGACGCGGGGATGCTGAACTCACCAGACAGATTAAACCCGTTACAAGACGAACTATGTGGATGTCGCTTTGGATTGCGAAGGAAAACGGCTTCAGCTCCGGTTGAAATTTCGGGATGAAAATGAAGCCTGTGTGGAAGCATCATCTCGAGCTGGAATGCTATTAGCGAGCGCCAAGGCGTTATGAAGCCAGTGCTGCGTACCTCAACATGACACTGCCGCCTGTCACGGGATTTTACATTAGACTACCATAAAAGCGAAATATAGACTAACAGTCTGGCAGTGCCCATGTATTTATTTAATTCTACAACAGTGCGATGGGAATATACGGCTGAGGCTTAGGCTAGCGTTTATGGAAAACCTGAAGACATGACATGCACACGAAAAAAAAGGAAACGACATTTTTTGCTTTTTAAATCCCGTGTTTACATAAGCTAACGAGCCGCTGGCTAAACAACGGGGCTAGCTTTTCGACACGAAACAGGTTTTTGCGTTATTTTCCCCCAGACGTAATCATTTTGTTTATGAATTCGTTTTTCCCCATCCATCTTAAATTTTTCCGGTTCTGTTACTGGTAAACGAGTTGACAGTCGATGCTGGATGGCAGATTTGGATTCACGTTTGATTCTCGGAGCAAGGTGTGCCGTTTGGAAAAGAACAATTTTTGCATCTTTTGTGTGTTTTTGGTTCTTGACAACTGCAACAAGCTCCCGTTCAGGCCTGCTGTCCAAGCCAAAGCCATTGTGTTGAGGACAAACTGGAGATTTCCAGGTAGAATCTCCATCACGGCCTCACATTCATCAGTGTTTTCTGAAAATTGACATGAAATAAATAAATAAACAAACAAACAAATAGATCGAGGCTAATTAGGATAACCTTTTAACCTGTACATTATTATGCTACATTTGGGGGGTGGTCTTAACCCTTCAAGGATAGACACAGTAGCCTCATGTCTTGTCGCATAGCCTGTGTTGTGATAGAAGGTAACTGCGAATAAGTGCGATTGTTATTTCCGCCCGATTCACGGTTACTGTATTGTGCACCTGGATAAAGGAGGCCCATTGAGCTCCACAAATCTGAATAACACTTTAGACGCGTATACAGGTCGTTTGCACTTTTGCGTAGGCATTTGGACGCATTAGCGCTTCCTGCTTTTTTTTTTTCATAGCCAGCTCTCAGAAATTAATCATTATAATCACATTCAGCTCCGAAGAAATTCGAGCAGCAGCAGCCGCAGGTTGGACGCACTATAGAAACTCGGCGTAAATGTGTAAATGGCGCATCAAGCGCAATGCCCACACACGCACACACACACACACACACACCAAGATACAGCAAAATGGCCTAATGAGTTTTTTCACCATTTTGTAGCCCATCGGTAGGTAGGTATGGGACAGTGGGAGTGATTGTGTCTGCTTTTGGTTGGTGAATTCCGTGTCGCCTGCTCCTCCCATAGTGGGAGCTGTTAGCCGCACTCTTTCTGCTGTTGCTATCCAGCCTTTAACTGTAGCGCGGCCTCCTGCCTCCATACCGACTTAACACCGGTCCATCCGACTCCTCCCTGAAGCGACACACGCTCTTATGTGGTATAACTACTAGAAATTACAGTCTAAGCGGACTATACAGCCACATTGTCACAAGTACCTGCGTGTTTGATGGGATGATGCGTTATGGCGCGGCCATGAGCAAGAACCTGATGCACATTTATAAACTGCATGTTTTGCCAATGGTTCGGATACTACATATTATTACAATTAGTACCGTGTCTATGTTTCCTCTTACTCCTATTTAGAGTAGAATTAAACAGAATCTTTACCTACCTAGACGTGTTTTGAAGTTGGGTGTGCCCTAAAACCTTTCCAGTAAAGTAATATATTGAATTTTCCATAAGATTGATGAAAAATAATACATTCATTCCACAATTGAACTATTGAGTCCATTTAAATTTGTAACCTATTCTTTTTATATAAATATCTTTTATATAAATATCTTTTATATATATATATATATATATATATATATATATATATATATATATATATATAAAAAAAACAACTAATTGCAGGCGCTGAATATTTTAGGACTGAAATTCCCATGAACGGTTTTGTGCCTGAGCCTCCAATAACAAAAGTGGGCTCCATAATAACTTAAACATCCCTCTTTTTGTACTAAAGCTCCTGCCACCTAGCACTCAGTATGAGTGCAGATCAATCCCTGCAATCCGATATCACCCAAATGAGGATGGGTTCCCTGTTGCGTCTGGTTTCTCTCAGGGTTTCTTCCTATTGTCATCTCAAGTCATTTTTCGTTGCCCCTGCCCCCCTCGGCGTACACATCTGGGACAATCTGATCATTTTGGTTTTCTCTCTGCCATGCGATGGATTGGCACCCTGTCCAGGGTGTACCCTGCCTCGTGCCTCAAGTCCCCTGGGATAGGCTCGAGACCCCCTGCGAGCCTGAATACAGGATAACGCGGTATAGACGATTAGTGAGTGAGTGAATGAGTGATATTTTCTGTCACATTTCAAACTCTATTTCTGTTAAAGCTACTTTGTGACAATTATCACTGTTTAAAGCATTGTACAGTGGAACTTTGAATTGCGGGTAACTTGGTCTGCGAGTGTTTTGCAAGATGAGCGAAATTTTAAAATAAATTTTTACTTGATAAACGAGCGAGGTCTTGAAATATGAGTAGTTTGCATGCGCTTTGTCTGCCGAGCGTCACATGATCACAACCGAGCTAACGTTTCTTCTCTTGCGCGCGCTGTGGGGTTGTTGATATACAAGTGTTTTGGATTACAAGAAGTCTTCCGGAACGAATTATACTTGCAATCCAAGGTCTTAACTAAATTTAATTGAAATGGATAATTAACACTAGAGCGGCACAAATTACAATTTTCTTTGCTGATATTGTTCCAGTTTTTTTCAAGAACTACAATTGCGCTCATGCACAGAAACGTTTGTTTTATGGAAAATTCTATTGCATCTTTATAAAAAAGATT
>JAAGKR010000534.1:146450-165366 GCA_011419295.1 Clarias macrocephalus | reverse complement strand
CACACACACACACACACACACCAAGATACAGCAAAATGGCCTAATGAGTTTTTTCACCATTTTGTAGCCCATCGGTAGGTAGGTATGGGACAGTGGGAGTGATTGTGTCTGCTTTTGGTTGGTGAATTCCGTGTCGCCTGCTCCTCCCATAGTGAGAGCTGTTAGCCGCACTCTTTCTGCTGTTGCTATCCAGCCTTTAACTGTAGCGCGGCCTCCTGCCTCCATACCGACTTAACACCGGTCCATCCGACTCCTCCCTGAAGCGACACACGCTCTTATGTGGTATAACTACTAGAAATTACAGTCTAAGCGGACTATACAGCCACATTGTCACAAGTACCTGCGTGTTTGATGGGATGATGCGTTATGGCGCGGCCATGAGCAAGAACCTGATGCACATTTATAAACTGCATGTTTTGCCAATGGTTCGGATACTACATATTATTACAATTAGTACCGTGTCTATGTTTCCTCTTACTCCTATTTAGAGTAGAATTAAACAGAATCTTTACCTACCTGGACGTGTTTTGAAGTTGGGTGTGCCCTAAAACCTTTCCAGTAAAGTAATATATTGAATTTTCCATAAGATTGATGAAAAATAATACATTCATTCGACAATTGAACTATTGAGTCCATTTAAATTTGTAACCTATTCTTTTTATATAAATATCTTTTATATAAATATCTTTTATATATATATAACAAAAACACCTGTGTGCTGATATAAACTGAAAGGAATTTCATACTTAGTGGATATTTGAACATTTGCATGTCTCATTTACTGGTACAAACTGAAGCCTACATAACCATGTGACAAAATGGTGGATTAACCTTAAGTCAAAAAAGTAATTTGTTTCTTACTCCCTCAGATATACATTGAAAAGAAAAGATTTGTAAGGGAAGAAACAGCAATAGGAGAAAAACTAAAGAACAAGAGACTGGTTTCTGTCCAAGTTTAAGGGATGGCATCCACACCCTAGGTATCATCATACACTCTTAGAAGGGCAGAAGAAAGGCCAGACATAGAACCCTTAAAAGTCCCTCTGGGAGAATATTGAAAGGTTCCCAGAAGAGCTCTAACTGTTAGACTTATAAATTGAACGCATTTAGCAAGCCAAGAACCTGTAACTGTCCAAAGAGCACACTAAGAACCTTTTTTTTTTTTGCTAGGGATGTAGGGTTTTATCACAAGTAAGATCACAAATGTGGTTATGCATAATTCCATATAACAGATTGCCATTCACAACTGTATGATTCTTTTAATATTTGTTTCAGATTTCATCTGAAAACATACTTTTATCAGTATGTGGTATTGAAGCTATAACATTATATGTTTTATGTGAAATATTTTGTTAAGGATATAATGAAAATTTAGAGCTATGCGTTCACTTCTGATGCAAGTTTGATGATTACTGTTTACAGTAGCATATTTTCATCTTGCATTAGCTAAAAAACAGGGGTGAATATTCATCACCTGTCTATTTCAGACTAATATTGTTTTCTTTAACAGAACTGATAATTTCAGGTATTGCTAAATGACTAATTTGCCACTACAGAAAAACAAAACATCACTCTTTTTTCCTATGGTAACTGATTGCCTCTGATGAGCAATCCCTCCCACCTCGCTTCAGCACATACAAATTCGAAAGCATTAAGTTGTACAAAGACACACCACACCACACACACACACACACACACACACACACACACACACACACACACACACACACACACACGCAGAAGGACCCTGTAGCTTAGCAACAAGCTGCTGTAATTGCTGTAACAGAAGTACATTAGTATGACTGCTCTAAAACAATAGGTTATTCTCTGTCCGTTTGGTGTATGACACTCTTATAATCACATAATAATCACATGAGGTAAGATCTGGTAGACATCAATGGAAATGGTCAGTGTTGGCACAAAGCAATATCAGTAAACATCAGTATAAAGTATCATTCCTTCAATTCCAGATGCATTTTACTGTTCCTCTTCTTCCCTGTTAGATCTTGACATCTAGCTACAACTTGACGGTTTCTCAGCCTCAGTGTAGATCATGAGTGATTAGCCTTGCATCCCCACCATCACTATCTCTCTTTCCTGCTCCCCATCCCTCTCCCTTTCTCTCTCCACAGAGATACCCACATGCAGCACACAAAACTTGATGTTAGGTGTTGTAGCCTAGCAACAAGTGAGGTAATCACTGTGACAGACTAGTTGCTGGCATGCCATGTTGCATGTGGTGGGAACAGCTGATCTGCTCTGTGCAGAGAGCAAGGCAGATGATGTTCCTCAGCATGGTACAGCAGCTGCTTAGTGGAGTCCTGCTTCTCCCTTTTAGGAACCTATTGATTGACTTGTGTTTACAACTGACATGTACAAATGTGTAGCTCATGATCTCCTAGATTTTGCACAGACGTCAAATTCCAGTTTAAACCTTTCTGTTTTGGGTATACCCCTAAAATAAAGGTTTACAAAATATCTGAGAGTCCAAATACTATTTAAACACACTGTGCTTTAAATCTGGCAGTGCTATTTGTCATCCATATTTTCTTGCTCTTCTTCCTGACCTCCTTTTTGTTTGGCAGGAATTAATTTGGGCTAATTTTGGCAGTGCATCAAAGAAACACTAAAAACGGTCAACAGACTTACCTGATTTAGGTGTATTTAGAACTGAAACAAGACAAACCCCCAGATTGATAAGAGTGCCGTATGGCATAAATATAAACAAATAATTTATAGATGAGCAAATAAAACATTAACTACTTATGCTCTGTTATTGCATGTATAGCATGTAAGTGAATTATCCTGTCTATGTTTTGCAGCACTGAAATAGGTCTAGAGGAGATGAATAAAGCTTAGAGGTTAGAATATGCTCCAGAGGAATACACATTACAATACACACCAATCACTTATATGAGGGAATGTTCCAAATCACTAAAAGCTAATAGTAAGGAGTTGGGCCCCAGGGATGCAGTGTAGCCCCGATTTGTGCTGATTTGAAGTAGAAATTTTTGGTAAAAATTTAGAAAATCATTAAGAACCTGATATAATGAAGGGTAAGAGTCTGAGAAGGCAGGGTACTCATCTAGCAGTCAGGTAAATGTACCAGTATGTTTATTTTGCTCATTTGGCATACAAATTCTATGTCATCCATCGAGCATTTTTTTTTATTATTATAATATTACATAACAACATAATTACCATAGCATATTGTCAATGTAGTCATCAAAATAATCTTAGCATTTTTACCACATATAGCATGCCACAAAAGAAAGAAATAATAATGGCCATCGTGCTGCTAATTAGTCACATTTCTGAAAAAAAAATGAGGCTTTCAACACATAAGTATAATATTGTGAAACATGTATTTCTGCAGTATTTATACAGTCATTGAAAATGGTTCTTGGAATGTTGAATAGATTACTAGGAGACTATGTAATTATAACAAATTTGCATTTGAACATTAATAATTTTACTTTGCTCATAGGTGTTGTGAGTGGTCAGGAGGAGAGACATTTTTGAAAGGGAGCTCCAAAGAGAACTGCAAAATGAGGCAATGCAGAACCAGTTTCTCCTGTTCCTTGTGAGACAACAAATAGAGGCCACCACGTGGACGAAAGACAGCCTAACCGGAGGAGGTGGAGGAGGAGGTGGTGGAGGAGGTGACAGTAAAGGAGGTGTTGGTTCTAAAGGAGTGGACAACGCTCTACAATCAGAGCAGCAAGAGGTATGGCCAACGGAAACGATAGTGGCGATGGGTCCCACAACCCACTGGCAGCAGTTGTGGCTACTACAGGTGGCACAGTGAATGGCGAGCCTTCCTCAGCTGTGTCTACCTACATCAAGCTTGTCCTGCTAGGGTTGATTATATGCATCAGCCTTGTGGGCAACCTGGTGGTATCTTTGCTAGTCTTAAAGGACAGAACCCTACACAAGGCCCCATACTATTTCTTGTTGGATCTTTGCTTGGCTGACACAATTCGGTCAGCAGTCTGCTTCCCCTTTGTACTGGTATCCATCAAGAATGGCTCAACCTGGACCTACAGTGTACTCAGCTGCAAGGTGGTGGCTTTTATGGCCGTATTGTTCTGCTTCCATGCGGCCTTCATGCTGTTCTGCATTAGTGTCACACGGTACATGGCCATTGCCCACCATCGGTTCTACTCTAAGCGCATGACCTTCTGGACATGTGTTGCCGTTGTGTGTATGGTCTGGACACTGTCAGTTGCTATGGCCTTTCCACCTGTATTTGATGTGGGTACCTATAAGTTCATCCGTGAAGAAGATCAGTGCATTTTTGAGCACCGTTACTTTAAGGCCAATGACACACTGGGATTCATGCTTATGCTGGCCGTGCTTATCCTAGCCACTCACGTGGTCTACATGAAGCTCTTGCTCTTCGAGTACAAGCACCGCAAGATGAAGCCCGTCCAGATGGTACCCGCCATCAGCCAAAACTGGACCTTTCATGGGCCTGGAGCCACTGGCCAGGCAGCAGCCAATTGGATTGCAGGTTTCGGCCGAGGCCCAATGCCACCTACCCTGTTGGGTATCAGGCAGAACTTGCACAACCAGAACCGACGGCTTCTAGGCATGGAGGAGTTCAAGGCAGAGAAGCAGCTTGGCAGGATGTTTTACGTAATCACCCTGTTTTTTCTGGTGCTTTGGTCACCATATATTGTGGCCTGTTACTGGCGGGTTTTTGTGAAAGCATGTACCATCCCACACCGGTACCTCTCCACTACGGTGTGGATGAGTTTTGCCCAAGCAGGGGTGAACCCCATTATCTGCTTTTTCCTTAACAAGGACCTCAAAAAGGGTCTGCTGGCCCACTTGCCTCCCTGTTGTAGAACTAAACCTCAACTACCCCGTGAGCCTTACTGTGTCATGTAAAAGACAAGTGTTTATTTATTTCTGTTATCCTTTTCTTTATTTATCTTTGGGTGGGTCGCAATTGGACAGTACATATGGTTTAAAAGGGTATTTGAAGATGGAGGCATCTTTCGTTGTAAGATTAGGAAGGTCATGGGGAAAAACTTCTGCTATCATCTAAATGTCTTCTTTTTTCTTGCCGTGCAGGAAAAGGGTTCAGGGCTAAAATGCGAGGCACTAAATCAAATACAATTATGTTTTGAGGAAATCTTGCTATTTACTATAGCCTTTGACGATGCTATCATTCTACAGACAAAAACTGTTTTCATAACAAACCAGTTGTTGGTAATGAGTGTATGGGTGTACTGTCAGAAATGCGAATGATCTGTGAAAATAATTAAACATGACATTAACATTACTTCACCAATTCAGTGATCATGTACCTTTAAGCTTCAAAGCTTAACTTGGGCACAGCCATTTCTATTTAAAATTATAACTGCTTATACTACAGTGCAAAAAGTGCATATACTATAGTAAAAAAAAAAAGAAAGAAAAAAAGAAGCATGTATTAAATTTTAAAGTGCCAAGGGCCAAAAAACTCTTGAGAGTTGAAGTGCAAATTTAGTGTGTTGCAAATTTTGAACATGACAGGTTTAAATATTTCCTGTTCACACTTCTTCTGGAGGTTTGACATATGGAACAGTACGATACCATACCAGAGAACAAGTTAGAGATTAATCTTTGAAGTTTTATCCAATAGACTGTAATAACATTTGCACTTGCTCTCATTTTTCATGATTTACCATACCATTTTTATAAATTACTTTCCACTGTTGAAAGTTGCTTAAGGGTGAAAATGAGTTCCCATATGCTGTGGCTGCTCACGCCGTGAGTCATAAGATGATATCAAAACAGAAACCTTAAAACTGCAAAGTCTATTTAACACTGCTCACCATTTTTGAAAGCATTTAAAAATGTTGAGTGCTTTTGATGTTCTAGAAAAAAATCCCCTAATTTAATGAATGTACTAAAAGTACTGAAAACTGAGATGTTACTAAGGAGATGTTACTAGGTCTTTTTACCTAAGCCTTTATGATCTTTAAGAGTACAAAATGGCCATGTACTTGAATCCAATTTAATGTCATATCACAGGTTAAAAGAAATACAGTAGGTATTATGAGAAAATCTTATTAAATCTTATGTTCTATTATAAAACAATATTAAGAGTGACACCCAAGAAGTTGACAAGTTAGCAGATATTCAGCACACAACATATGCGTTATTAACACGCACCGCAAAATAAGAAACAGATGTATTCAAATAATAATGAACAGCAACATTGTAATGAACAAAAATTCAGCTTTTATATTGTTCCTTTTATTAAATAAGGTTTCGGGAAACTAATGTATGTATTTGGAGAGTTAAGGAATTCAGAAATATCTTTCAATGAATTGGCCTGATAATAATATTTTGTATACAAGTCAGTGTTGATCAGTGAAATGGTTTATTTATTTATTTTTTGGTGGGGAGTCATGTGGTGGAATACTGATTGGTGGAAAGATGTAGACAGAGACATGGTGATTGTAATATTTAGCTGAATGTTACTGAGAACAATTGACTTCAGTGAGGTAGTCAGGTTCGGCTTGGGATTGTCTAATTCCTTTCTGGTTCAAATTTTTTGAAAGATCAAAAAAAAAAAAAAAAAAACAGAATATCAGAAAAATGAAAGACACATACAGTACTGTGCAAAAGTCTTGATCCACCCAGAATTTCTTCATATTTTGCTTCCAGAGAGCCAGACTTCTTGTACTTTTTTATGTAGTATTGAAGTATAGTTCTACAGTTTTCATGAATGACTTTTGTTGACTCTCATTTTTAGTCCACTCCCTGTACCTAATCAGATTCTAAGGAATATTCTTTTTTTTCTGTTTTTTTATTTTATTTTATTTTATTTTATTTTATTTTTATGCCAACTTAAGGCATGACCCAGTGAGAAACAGAGGCAGCAGATCAGGCCGGTGATTAATAAACTAGTGATGCCGAATGCTGAGTGGTTGAAACAGAAGAGAGGGGAAACAAGTTTGCTGCTGTTGTCAAGTTTGAGGTTGTTAAACGAAACAACATATTTTTATTTCTATCCCTAGGTACTTTGCAGCTTGTCACAGTAAACTATTTGTTCTTGTTCCTTTAATTTAACCTACATAATTTAATTTAATATGAAGAAAGGATGGGTGGCTCAAGACTGTGGCACACTGCTGTACACCATGAGCTAAATCCACCTACCCACAAATACTAAAGTGGGGAGATTTTTTTAATTTTTATTGTTATTTGCATCTATTGCCTTAGCCTATTATGAAGGTTTAATATGAGTGATATAAGGAAGATCTGACAGCTCTATGCCTCTAAAGACTTTTTTGGAAGGGTGGGGGGAATGCGGGGGCAACAACAACAACAACAACAACAAAAAAAAAAAACACTGTGTCTTTGATGACTATTGAAGGACATTCTTCACTCCCCGTCACAACCATACAAACTGAGGTCAAGAGGAAAAAATGCATCAAAAGGGCACTAAACTAGCTGGAAACTAATTGCCAAATTGTGTCACTAATGTGTACAGTTTTGCACAGCTCAATGGAAAGACTTGAATTCCAAAACTTGATTTCCAAGTGGAATGGAACTTCCTTCATCCTTGTGGAATTCTTTAAGACATTTTTGGGTTTCATTTTGTTTTTGTTTCCTTCTTCTTATCTTTGAGGGTGGAAAAAGGATGCAGGTGAAGGTTGGCAGTATTGTGTGTATTCATATGTTGAAAGGATGAGAAAAAAAGAACAAGTGCTCATATTAGTGTTTGGAAGGGAGGGCATGTGGGTGGGTGAAAAGGGAGTGATTTTTTTGTAACAAGCAAAAATGCCTGGTAGAACATTTTTAGTTGCTTCAGGCATTCTATCTTTTGTAAAATAACTGTGACCTCTGTGTGATTTCCTGTGTATTATATGGACTATGGACTAATGTCAAACTGGGGGGGAGGGAACGGGATTGACTCTTGGTTATCATCTTTTTACCACGCATGTGTGAGTGATTGTTTATGCCAAGTATGAATGTGGGAGAGGGCTTGGGAAAAGTGGGGAGGGATTGCTAGGGAAAAGCCACATCAAGCATGGTATGGTCAGAGACGGACAGCCTAATGAAAAATGTGACTCCTACTGTTGATCAAGTTCATGTTCCCTTGCCAATATATGTTTCTTTCACATGGATACGTTATACTGTTTACATATCAAGTAAGCTCAAGAGAAAACTGCACAGTGAAACATTTTCAAGATACTAAAAACATTATGTATATTTTAAAACATTTTAGACATAACACTTTAATTCAGTAAATTAAGCCAAATTACAATTAACAAATACTAACCTAAAATAATCATCTGCTCTCCATTTGAAGAGGGTTTTTATAAAACAATAGGACTATTATTAACTGATATTCCTGCTAAATATGCAATGATTCTTAAAATACCACAAGGCCCCAGAAACGGTATCAAAAGCGGTAATTTCGTGACTTGCCAGTGTATATGAATCATTTGAAATAATTGCTTAAAGCATGAAGCTTAATCCAGGATGTGACATTTATAGTTGTTTCAAGGCTTTAAACTGCACTTTTCCCACACCTATTATCTCTAATTGTCTGCCAATTTCATGTTCATACTGGTTAGAGGAAATAAACGAAAGACTAATTGAAATGCTAATGAATAAAGAGGATTATTTTTCTCAAACGATTATTTATAGTCTTCAAAGCTGCTTAAATTAAATAGAGTTAATGCAAAGTTTGTGAACGGTTTAAACGTACTCTGGGCGTAAATTACCAGAATGACTCACTATTATGATTCACTTTCAGTCTAGGAGTGAGTTCAGCGTGTCTCTTTCGAGTCCTGGTCTTTTGCCCAAAATATGTTGGATTTTTTTTTTTTTTTTACATTTTCAGCATGAATAACAAAAAACAAACAAACCAACAAATGCCGACGACAGCTTGACAAGCTCAACCTGAGATACGACATGCATTTTTAGGATTTATATATCTCTAATTTGAGTTCTAATTCAGCTAAAGTCAGCAAGTGTCAATATCAGTATGAATTAAGTGCCTGTCTTGGTTGTTTTATTTCAAAACATCAATTATATTAGTGTCTTCACAGTTTTTTTTATTTGTCAATTGCGCCAAACACACAGCTCTTGTAAAAACATTTTCTTTTCGAATAAAAAAAATACACTTCAAAGAGATTTTAACAGCTTCTATACCACAAAGGCCAAAAATGTGAATGAACTAATGAGACATGACAAAGAAAAAAAGAGAATGCTTGATGACACAATTGCACTGATTGAAATATTTCCTTTGATCAACTCCGGAGTCACATTTTTCATAAGTGAATGATAAATGAAAAGAAATGAGAGGGGGAAAAAATGAGTGAGAATGTCAAGTGCGATTTCAGATTCAGATATCTTGTTCTGTAAATTAAAGGGTTTTCCCCCTGACATGACAATAAAAGTTTACTTTTGTTGCGTTTCGGACTGTTAATGTGGTGTAACTTTTGTTCCAAGGGCAATGCATCTTTGCCCACCAGAAAAGTTTAACAGTATGTTGCACAGCACTAAATAATACAGACATGAGAAATGTGGTGTATACTGTATGTATATATAATTTTTTTTTGACACAACCATTACATTTTTTATCATATTACAAAAGATTTGCCAAGTTATTTTATCAACAAGATTGTCACAAATATATACTATATATATGTATATATGTGTGTATATATATATATATATTTCCTCCCCCCCCCAGATGCATTTGTTGCCAAAGACTTTAGAAATGTCTGATTTTTATCAATTATAGAAAAAACATAAATGCACATCACACTTAGCAGTTGATTACTAGGGAACTGTTATTTTGTAAATTTTCTCAGAATTTCTCTGCACAATGCTTAGACACAAGTGTGACACATTAAGCATCGGACACAGTTCTTGGCTTTAAACTTCAATTCAATTTGCAGTCAAGCCAGAAGTATATGCTAAAGGATCCTTTCGTTTTTTTTTTTTTTTTTTTTTTTTTTAAGCTACTCGTCAGTTTTAGTTATAAACATTATAAGACGTGTTCGAACACGCAGCACAACTGTAGTCACTACATTCTTGCAGTGGTTGGCCTACTGCAGGGTGTTAAATTAGTAAGTTCACACAGGCCAAATAAAACAAGTCTGCAGGCTGGATTTGGCCATAGGTCTGCTGTTTGACGTAGCAAGTGCTTGAACTAAATATATGGTCAATGTACAAATAACCACCTACATGTTAAGCATTATAATACAATTACCTTCATGTTTAATAACCAAAAAAGAAAGTATTATAGAAAGTACTATACAGATTGATTTCATCTTCATTAAAATCTTTTGTGCAAGCTTTTTTTTTGTTTTGTGAATGCAAGCAAGGTAAAAATGATTCACAAACAATGTAGCTTGGGTTCATTTGCATATCAACACAGCATGCCAGGAAGACAGTGGCTCCCTCTGCTGGCTAAAACAGGCCTCTTTATAACAAATACACTTGAAAATCACAATATTGGTTTATATATTTTGCATTTTATTGGAAGTTATGTTTTAAAGCATTTACAAAGGCTACAGAACACGAAGGGGCCAAACATTTGAAAGCACATTTACACTGATGAGGTTTCTAGGTTCAATGCATATTTATGACTTTACTAAAGGGAATTAAAACATTTAATCTAAAATATTTATTAATTCTTTTGTAACTACTATCTTAGTCAGGGCTGTGATGGATCAGGAAGGGGGAGTAGAAGCAAGGAGGAGTACACCCTACATGAGACGGTCCATCACAAGGCATCACATGCAATTTAGTGTTGCTAATTTACCTAAAAGAATATAGAAATAAGAAAAAACAGAACCCAGTGAAACCATATAGGTAGACAGTAATTCAGGATTAAACCTTCAATATTTAAACTGTGAGACACCAACTGTGAGTTCTTGCTATATCATAGTGTTGTTTTTTTCCCCCTTTGTCTAGAATATTGCTTAAAGCAATTTTATCAATAGCCATGCAGTGAACCATCGTCTTATCTGGAGTGTACTCCTATCACTGAATCAGCTCTAAAGCTACTTTAACACTGACTAGGACAAATCAGTTACTAAGAATGAATGAAGGAATACATTCATCCATTTTAATAATAGAATGTTTTAATTAACATATCAAATAAGCAATAGTATAAAAAACAGCTGTGTAAAAATGTAAAATCAATTAAAATAAGATTTGTGATAGGCAAATAAATATTACAAATGCAGACACGCTGCTTTTTATAAAACAGATATGCGCGTTTTTAGTCACAATAACTGGAAATTGGCTAAATGCATTATGGCTTCATTATAATGCATTATAAAGTTCTAAAAGGTAAGACTTACATAAACTAACTACACAAAAGAAACATTTATAAAGTGAATACATACAAATTGTAGCATGTAGATTTAACCTTTGAAGGCAGAACTAAATCAAGTATTTCCGGCAGCTCTTTGCTCCACACTTGCACTCCATGCGGGTGGGATTGATAGGAGTGTCTCCCAGTCCTGCCATGCTGAAATTAGCGTCCATTTTGGTGCTTTCTGCATCTAGCTCATCAACTGTAACACGAGGAAAAGAATATCAAAAGAAGATATTTTACAAAGTGACACAAGGTCACAGTTCTCTAGATATTGTTTGTTTTGAAATGTTGAACAAGTGCAGTGTTATGAAATGGCTCCATGCCTACTTGTCATTTTGTAGTCGAAATTGAGCTCCTCTCCTGCACGTATTGCTCGTCTAGCAAAGAAAGCAATCCTGGGAAGCCGTTCGTCCAAGATATCTATGAAAACGTTATACACCTGCAAGTTCGGGTCGCACTGCAAAACGGTAGGGAACATACTAAGATCTTTGTAGTTCCTGTATATGTGGGGTACTGGGATACAACAATTCAAACATAATGATCCAAAATAAAAGAGAAGACCTCGGCAACATTACATAATGGTATTACACGTTACACTTACTCTGTGGTACAGTAAGCTGAATTCTGGTTCATTTAAAAAAATAAAAAAAACTATGACTGATGTAAAATACCAAATGCATTATGACTTCGTATCACAGAACGTTATAATCTATACAAATTAGATTTCCTTCGTTAAATAATTTGTAAATGACTTAGCATCGTCACAGTCTGCTACAACAAACTTGATCACACTCACACTGTGGTTAACAAAGTGGGAAATATTTCCATAGTGGGCAGCATCCACTGTAAAGACATCAGCCACATAATCCAGATCAAACAAGTAGGTGACACCCTGCTGATCATAAATCTGTCCCCTTCTCTCAGCTTCCTCGGAGGTGATGACCTTAAAAAAACATGCAATATGCATGAACAGAAGGCAATGTAAGACTAACAAGAAAAATAGAATAAGTGTGAGAATGTGTTTTTTTTTTTTTATCCTTACTGATCTTTCTTGGCACATTGTGTACAATTAATCAAATGACCAGACATATTTAAATGTCCAAAACCCTGTTTCTTCTGACAAAATGCGTGAGTGTACATGAGGAGTTTGCAAACATTCTCCAAAGAAAAACAGTGTATGCAATTTGGTATAGCCAGTCCACTTACTGGCATATTTTTCGGAAGCAAGGAAAAAAAATTGGGAACTGGGAGGAAAGACAAGGAGAGAATAGCCTGAGTTCAGGTACCTGGGAGCCGGGCTTTCCATTTACAACTTCGGTTTCTGCCAAATGTAAATAATGTGCATTGTATTTCACCTCACCTGTAAGTTTCTTCAGGCTAAAAGTGTCTACCCAGTGAGCATGTGAAACTCAGAGCGCTTACCTCACCGAGGTACTCCATGACAAACGAGTTCTTGGGAATTTTTTCGAGGGTACGCACACCCCAGCCTCTCCCATTAGCTGTCTTAAAGATGCACAAGTCATACTGGATACCCCTCTGCACCACTCTGTTCCTGCAGTCTATCCCACATTGGCACTGTGAGTTACATTCATAGATGGGCATCCCGGGCCTGATTTTCACCTGCATTTTGTCATTATATGCTGTGCAATTATCTGATGCACCAGCACAGCAGCCGTTTACAGGGGCTTTAATACAGTCTGTGCATTCACAGCCTATTGCTGATTTGCTGGACTCTACACCTTCCCCAATCTTATTGCTGTTGATGTACGTGAAGTTTCTAGGAGGGCCGTCCAGGTCCACATCATTCCTGACAAAGATGCGTCCTCTGTGCTGACAGGCTCGGTTGAGTTCTTCCTCCCAGCGCCGCAGCTTGACATGTTGCTTGGCTCTCTGGAGGATGAAGGAAACTGCAGAGGCATTCAGAGAACTTGAGTCCAGAGGCCTATTGGACCTAAGCAGTGCTAAACGCATGTCATGGCGGAACTGCTGAAGGAGTTTGGGGCATTTGAGATTTTCGGACGGTTCCCATGTGTTTCCTGATTCTGAGTAACCTTTCCATTTTACCAAGAAAAATTCCTGGCCCTGCTTAGTGCATTGTGCATATATGACATGTAAAAAAAACAGAAGGAGAAAATGCAATATATAAATGAATGATTCTCAAGTCTAAAGTGCAGAAATGCATGCATCAATGATAAGAATAACAAGAATTTGGATGAAAATTGTACTATTACATAGCTTTAGATTTTGCATACCTTAATTCTTCTATAATTACACAGATAATCCACCACATAGTCATTGAAGTCGTCCTCAGTCACAGCCAGCTGCTTGCACACTAATTTGTATCTCCTACAAAGAGCCTGCAGCTCATCCCATGAGTATTTGCAAGACACATTGCAGTCTGCAGAGCATGAAGGTAAAATGGTATGAAAATATATTAGGAAATAACTGATGCCTGTCTTATAGAAAACAATGCACTGCCTCGAAATGATTTGCCTACTGACAAAGTGTTTGTTTGTTTGTTTGTTTGTTTGACTATAACATGAAGGACCAGTGGGTTTTGTCTCTTTGTTTTTTAAGTATGTTCACACACACAGCCGGTGGTTTGGGTCGACGTGCTTACAGGAATGATTAGACTGCAGCGCTGTCTCCTACCTTTTAAATACAGCGCCATTCCTCGTTCCACAGTTCTCCTGAAACGTGGGTCAAATACACAGGAAGTAAGTGGTACACAGTTCACTGCAGCGATTGGTTGAGCCGTTGCCAAGAGGAAGCTACTCGATTCTGATTGGTCGATTACTCCTTTTCTGACTGGATTGCGATTAGTGAGAAGAAGAAGAAAAAACATATACTGCGCAAAAAAAAAAAAAAAACCATATACTGCGCAAAATAAATAAATAAATAAATAAAGTTAACATTTAGGCTTGGTTAGACTAGGATGCAAGGATATATACGCTCCATGAGAAAATAAAGACCATGAGTATAATACATGGAACACTTAGTCCCGGTTTGACTTGAACGCCCCCTATGTATCAGAAGCGTTCAGCGTTATGAGGGGAGTTCAGGTCAAACCGGGACTAAGAGTTCCATGTATTATACTCATTGTCCTTTTTTCTAAAGCATATAAGCCTAGTAAGCAATACTATATTTTGACATAAAATGTGTGTCTAAAATAAATCAATTAACAAAAACTGATTGTTTTGTTATTCCCACCAGAAAAAAAAGAAAAAAAACACTGACACACACACACACACACACACACACACAGGAATATTAGTGCATGGGGAAAAAAAGTAAATATCCTAGAAAAGGTCATTAATATTTGTAATTTCATTGATTCAAGTGAAACTCATATGTTCAAAGTTTATTACACATGAAGTTTAATAATTTTTTAAATTTCAATGATAAAGGAACAAAATTAAAACAAAAATCCAGTACCTAAAAACTTTTTATTTATAATAAAATAAAAAAAGATCCACAAATTGCACTCTTGAGTTGCCAGAGATCCTGACCCCCTTCTGGTTAGAGTTCTCATTACATGGAGGTCTCTGGATCTCCCTGTGTGGATGGGACGTGTGTGCGGTGACTGAGGACGGTGAAGATGGTCTTGGATTCTGCTGATGCAGGCAGTTTTTTCTCTGCAAATCAATCACTGCTATATGATATCACCCAAATGAAAGGGGTGGGTTCCAGGATGGGTTCCCTGTTGAGTCTGGTTTCTCTCAATGTTTCTTCCTACTGTCATCTCTGTGAGTTTTCCCTTAATAACGTCAAACCCAGCTACTGTAACTATCTTATAGTTATAGTTTATACATATTTCCTCACATTGTTCAGACTTAGTTCCCTAATTATTTGATACTTTAAATCTGCTTTGTAGAGCATTGTTAAAACTGTTATATACTGTAAATAAAATTGAATAACAATACAGAAATGTTGCACTTCTGAAAATTATGTTTATTTATACTCGGTCAGGACTCCTTTAACACAAATTACTCCACCAATGTGGCTCAATATGTCATGGCATGGAGGCAATCAGCCTGTGGCACGGCTGATGCATTATTGAAAACAAGGCTGGTAGTATTTCACTTGATGTGTAATTAATCTAGAATGTATGTACTTTTTTTTTTTTTAACTAAAAAAGTATATAAAAAAGCATGCAAATAACTGCTGTAAAGCAAGGATGTCTTCACAAGAAAAAAGTTTCTACATTAAAAAAAAACTTGCAGTGAACATTCATTTATTTATTTATTCATCTTCTATAGTGCTTATTGTGTATATAGGGGCACAGAGGGCCTGAAGCCTATCGTATTAGACGACTACGGACAATTTGGGAATGCCAATTAACCTAATCTGCATGTCTTTGGACTGTGGGAGGAAACTGGAGTACTCTGAGGAAACGCACCAGGCACAGGAAGAACGTGCAAACTCCATGCCTACAGGCCAGAGGCGGGAATCAAACCTTCGATCATGGAAGTGCGGGACCACAGTACTAACCATTAATTGGTGTGGCAACCCTTTGCTTAAAATATAGTCTCAGGTACAACTTGTGTATTTTTATAAGTAAATAAGGTGCTTAGATTACTGAACATCCTGCAGAACCAACCACAGTCCTTCTGAGGATTTGGTCACACCTGCCTATTTTTGCATGCATGCAAAACCTAAAAGCTTTCCTTTCATGGCGTTATATTCATGCCACAATCCTGAGCGCACAGTTTTGACATTTTGAGAGCAGACAAAGCAACCTATGTAGGTTATATACAGGAAACAGAAATAAGTAGTTACGTTTGAGTCTTTGGTCCGAATCGTTCGTTCCTTTTTCACTTGACTCCCATAGACGCTATGAAGTACAGTACACAGGAAACAGAATTGAACGGTTCTCCTCAATGAGTCTTCCAATTCCCAGTCATTCGTTCTTTTGTCACGTGACTACCATAGACACTATGCAGTGCAATAGATTCAAAAGAACGAACAACTCAGACTAGAAGATACGAGAGGTGAGTGGCTCATTCAGTTTATCATAATATGTCCTTAGCTGCATTGCAATATTTTCATTATACTTAGTGTTGTAGTGTCTTTCTTTAGTAGCCAGTATTGGCATTTTTTCCCTATGATTTGTACTATACTGGCTTTTTTGGATTGGACCAGACAGACATGGATGAACCTTGAATGATTCTGTCACCAGTTTACACAGTGTGTGTGTGTGTGTGTGTGTGTGTGTGTGTGTGTGTGTGTGTGTGTGTGTGTGTGTGTGTGTGTGTGTGTGAACATGTACAAATATATTTACAGTGGATATTTTTCTTGTCATAAATATCACCTTTTACTATTATTTTATGATACTTTATTTATTAAGCCCAATAGTAGGTTCTTGTCATATTTATGGTTTGCCTATTGCAATAAGTTTTTTTTTTCTGTGTTCTGCAATAAAGTATTTATTTGTTTAGTTTAATGCAATTTTTTGTAATGGATGAATTACGTATTTATTTAGTTTAATGGCTAGACCAATATAGGTTTTCATCATTATGGAATACCGTTAGGAATATAAACAATTTCTTTATTATTTATAAAATAACTGTAATACACTATGTCATCAAGTTTGCAATAAAAGTAGTTTACAATGACAGACAATATATAAATTCAAGTTATAAAAAAGCTTGCTTACACTTACAGCGTTGGTTTAGAGATTGAAGAACAGAGATTGAAATCTCTCAGGGTTCTGTGTTTTTTTTTTTTTTTTTTGGTTTTAACACAGCCACTGACATGAGCTGAGAGTAGAGAGATAACATCAGTGGTTATATCTGGCTTGACACATCTGCTGCTATACAACAGTGACATTAGAATTTACCACATTGTTGATCTCAGCACTGACGGTTATGGTTGAAGGTTGTGTATTACACTCCACAGGTAGCTGATCGCTGTCTCTGTCTGACAAATCCAGAGGCTTGCACTGTAAGGGAAAAGGAAAGTGGTCCAGCGGTGCATGTTCGATTCTGCAAAGACTGTCTTCACTGTCACTGCTGTAGCCAGGATTAGAGCTCCATTGCTCCTCTGCCTGAGAGCTGAGCTGGACTGCAAGGGGCAACTGAGCTTCTGTTTGAACTTCCTTATGACTGACGAGTCCCTCCTCGAGGCCATAAGCATCCTCTGGACTGGGCTCCACTTTACGGAATATGTTGCGAGCAAAGAGGCTGATGCAGAACATCTCCACGATTACTGAATAGTGGTAGATTACTGCGATAGAGGAAAAAGGAAATGTAAATTAAGAGCTCAAAAATTTTAGCAAATATATAATAACTCCAAAGTTGATGCTAGGACTCACACTGAGAGCGAAACAGAGCGGAGAAAGGAGGTGCGCAGGGCACAACTTTCAGCGCGCCCATAGTTTCTAAAATTCCATACTGAAGTCCACACAGCACTAACACAACAATGATGCAAACAAATTTGGCTCGAAGCCCATAGCCTTGCAGCGCTCTCCTGGTTGCCTTGTAGAACAGCAGATATCCATAGTAGGACATGAAGGTGGATACACCAATGATTGAATTTACATAAATGTTGGGATTAACTGAATCGACCTGGGATAAAAAAAATACAACAAAAATATCTAAGCGTTACATGGTTTATACTGTATGTTGAATAAGCAAATAGACCTGAAATACCAGAGCTCAGTATAAACAGCCAAAACAGACAGAATTTAATCCTACAATATATATATATATATATATGTATATATTTTTTTAAGTTTACAGAAATATCTTAATTTTCTGATCCACATACAACTTGGGTTTATGCTGGTTACCCTTCCTGACAAAATGCTCCCATTCTATCCTGGCTTGGGAATGGCACTAAAGATCTCAGATAGAAAGATAAATATAGATATAAGATATAGACATAGATACAGATATGGAAATAAAGGTTTTTCAGGGTGGACTGTTTTATGAATAAAACCTTTGTAGCATTAGCTTATTAGGAACCTGAAACTTTTAATGCCTGAATGGTGAAGGCCTTATGTTTTCAGGTTGCACAATGGTCTGTCCAGCATTCTTGTTAGCAAGGTACCTCAAATAAAAGTGGTTATACTCAAAGCAACCACAAATATATTCTCTGCAATACATTTTAAGGGTATATTCAGCCATGTAAAGATGGCATAAAACTAGATGTGTTGGTGCTGGACTCACATCCCCATAGTCATACTGTTCATCTGTCCAGAGAACCAGAGTGATGAAGAACACAAGAGTTCTGACCACAGAGAGTTGAAGCACTGCGGCCATCATCCATCCCAGACTTGTCCTGTAACACAGGAGGGTGATGGTACAGCAAGATAGATGTATGAAATTTCGATAGCAAATAGAGTGCATTTTAAAATGCACTGCAAAATGAGCATGTATACAGTAGGTGTCTGCAGTTACCTGTTGATGCTGATGAGGGGCAAACAGCAGCAGCAACAGCAGGGAAAAGGGTCAGGAGAAACCTGTTCCCCTGCCAGCACCTCAAGCATTCGGGCCTTCCCTCCAAAGAAGTTTTCAATAAGACCCATGAACTTTAACAGAGTGATGGAGTGATATCTTTATGACAGAAAAAAAA
>JAAGKR010000534.1:132438-146430 GCA_011419295.1 Clarias macrocephalus | reverse complement strand
TTTTTTTAAGTTTACAGAAATATCTTAATTTTCTGATCCACATACAACTTGGGTTTATGCTGGTTACCCTTCCTGACAAAATGCTCCCATTCTATCCTGGCTTGGGAATGGCACTAAAGATCTCAGATAGAAAGATAAATATAGATATAAGATATAGACATAGATACAGATATGGAAATAAAGGTTTTTCAGGGTGGACTGTTTTATGAATAAAACCTTTGTAGCATTAGCTTATTAGGAACCTGAAACTTTTAATGCCTGAATGGTGAAGGCCTTATGTTTTCAGGTTGCACAATGGTCTGTCCAGCATTCTTGTTAGCAAGGTACCTCAAATAAAAGTGGTTATACTCAAAGCAACCACAAATATATTCTCTGCAATACATTTTAAGGGTATATTCAGCCATGTAAAGATGGCATAAAACTAGATGTGTTGGTGCTGGACTCACATCCCCATAGTCATACTGTTCATCTGTCCAGAGAACCAGAGTGATGAAGAACACAAGAGTTCTGACCACAGAGAGTTGAAGCACTGCGGCCATCATCCATCCCAGACTTGTCCTGTAACACAGGAGGGTGATGGTACAGCAAGATAGATGTATGAAATTTCGATAGCAAATAGAGTGCATTTTAAAATGCACTGCAAAATGAGCATGTATACAGTAGGTGTCTGCAGTTACCTGTTGATGCTGATGAGGGGCAAACAGCAGCAGCAACAGCAGGGAAAAGGGTCAGGAGAAACCTGTTCCCCTGCCAGCACCTCAAGCATTCGGGCCTTCCCTCCAAAGAAGTTTTCAATAAGACCCATGAACTTTAACAGAGTGATGGAGTGATATCTTTATGACAGAAAAAAAAGTATACTGTTAAGTAGTACTAGTATAGTGTTAAGTATACTGTTAAATCATGCAACATTACATTTCTGGTGATTTCACATCTGTACACGAACACAGACAAATTACCCCCAAAAATACAGTATAATTGAATAACTCACTTACAAAGAAGATATAAAATTACAAAGTGAGGAGGACCGAGGTACGTATAGTGCAGTGATGGAGGTCATTCCAAAAATCTGAAGTGAAAAGATAGCAGTAACTAACCTAATATCATCACACTTCCAAAGCAAATCATATTACAAAACCATCTCCTGACTGATGATAAACCGTAATTGGTGTTGTTTTACCGGATACATGCCCAGGATCCACAGGCTGAGGATCCTACGTCTGGATGAAGGCACATGGCGAAGGAAGAAGCCAACCTCCTCCAGGAAGAGAGCCAGCAGCAGGATAGCCAGTGCTGCTGGCACGAGGTACAGCCACAGTTCATTTTTAATCACTTCATGCAGAGAAAACATAAATAAAATCTGCTTAAATACTTAAAGAACAAAACTGTGCTATGTAGAAATCTAGTATGACCAGAAAACACTTCAGTCAAATCTATCCTAATCAATTATTGGAAATAGGTCATGTATTGTTTGCCATTTTTGCTATAAAACAATAAAAGCAGCTTGTAGCCATCAAGGAGTATATGAAGACATTTCATGTCATGATATATGGCTTTTCTAACAAACTACCTGCAAAGTGAATATTACAGGTAATTTGTTAGAAATGACAAATAGAAATGACAAATATATTATATAATTTTGTTACAAAAATAAATTACTTAAAAACCAATGTGGAAACAAATTATATGTCAGTTTTACATCATCATAAAAAGAACCACGACCATGGTGAAAAGAAATGCATCTCAGGCCCAATGCACAAATGTGGCTGGTCTTTTTCCAGTATATCAAGTTCAGGTGAGCCTTTACCCTCTGTAGTTTCGGGTTGGTTCTCTTGGCTAACATGGATAGAGATTTGTGCTTGTGAAATCAGGGACAACCATAGGTGAAAGTAACCTGGTATAGTCCGGTACTGCGTAACTGCCTGCCAAAACTCGCATTTAAAACCAGTCATGGTAGCACTTTCAGCAAGCTGATAAGGTTGTCACTTAACTACAGAACTATTTGTATAGTGATGGAAGTTGTGGTAGTAGTACTGGCAAGTATTTAGATCTACTTTCACCCCTGTGTACAGCATACTGTAGTTATAAAAAAAAAGTATAAAGTATTAAAAAACCGTGACCATATTTATAAAATTACCACCATAGCTAGAAAAAATTATAAAGCATTTAAAAAATATATTTTAAAAAAATGTAAAAAGATTGTTTTTGATTTGTTTAACAGAAGTGTGCACTGTAGATGTCCATGTTAGTGAGCCGGTACTTGAGAAATGATAACGCATTAAAGCGAGCACATCGATATAAACCAGTGAGAGGACACTACTGTTAGAGTTGTGGTTATGAAATAAATCATCAACTATTTCTGAATACATAATACAACAGTGCTGTGGTATACAGTGGGACAATAAAATACAGTAACATAATAGCAACATATTCTTTCCATGAGAATATAACAAAACATTCATCCAAAGCCTTGCTATTTGATAACAGTGAACAAAACAGTCAAATGTGAATGTAGCAAAGGAATTTTAGAAGTATGTTGTTTATACTGTTGCTTGAAAAATCCTTTTATACACAATCGCAGCCATACATAATGCTTATGCTCCATCATACATTTACAGATTGCTAAAGCATTGTATTGAAGATAAAACAATGCTGAAGTGTTAAGCTCAAGAGTTAATCTAGGTTTCCTACCTTTAAAGAATTCTGAGGAAAGTGGGATTTCAGCACCCATCAGGCTGCAATTCTCTTCTCTCCTGGTCATTTCTCTGATCTCAGAAAACCAGAAACTTGATAACAAGACTTGTTTTATAATTTTTTTAATAACTTGGCTCAGACTATGGGGAGAAAATATGGCAGCGAAAGATGGATCTGCTGTGTGCTAAGGAAGTTCCTGACTGTCTTCCTGATCACAGAAATTAATGATTGACAAATACAGGTAGAGTTACAGGTAAGGGGCCAAGTCCATCCACTTGCATACAGTACAGAATTATAATATTAATAATACAATGTTAGTGCTTGACTGGAGGAGATGAGCAAATACTGACAAAAAATGTTAAAAAAAAAAAAAAAAGACATTTGCATCAATGTACAACCTGTAAAATGTGGAAGGTGACATTCTTAGATTATTTATCTTTCTCTGCCTCCCTGTCTCTCTGTCTGTCTTTGTGGGTATCTGAATGTCTGTCTATCTCTCTCTCCCAAAATACCCAAGATTCAAAGGTGCTTTGTTGGCATGACAAATATGGATTTTCATATTGCCAAAGCTCAGAAATAAGTTAAACGACGATAGGGGAAAATAGTCATTAAAAAAGTAATAGAAGAAAAAAAAAGAATAGTATAAATAATAATAATAATAATAATAATAATAATAATAATAATAGCATTAGCCATAGCATAACTACTACTATTTTTTTTACTTATTATTATTATTATTATTATTATTATTATTATCTCTCTCTCATACACACACACACACACTCACTGGCTATTAAAGTAATTGCAGTAAGCCATGTAAGACTGTATATTTAAATTCAGTTTCATGCACAGTGTTTGACACAACAAAGTCCTCCATACAAACCAAATACCGTATACAATTTAGAACAATTATTCAAAATTATAATTGATTCAATATAAAATATTTTAGAAACAAAAATATGTGACTGTGCCAATGTATCAAATTAAACATAAATAAATACAAAGTTAAAACTTAATTCCATACACATTGCATACTGACTTCATTTTGTTTATTATTCAGGCCAATGCATGCGATGCATACGAGTCATAACGTTGCGTAATCACGGTACTTTTATTTTGAAATTTAGATCAAAGCCGGTAATATCTATTGCACTAAAAGTGCAATAAGAGGCATTTGAGCTCTGCTAGTGGGCGTATACGGAAGTAACCCTGTGGGAAATAAACCTGGTGGGCTAAAGTAAATAACCAGACCGCCGGGTTTGGATATACTGTGACATTACAGTATTTATGTTTAAACAGCTGATGTATTCCTCTGTGTCCTTCGTGCTATACAGTAATGGAGTCTCTCTACAGCAGGTTTGACTCGTATGACTTTAACAGCGACGCTCGGTTTCAGGACGGACTGAGGAAAGTCAACCCGTCCACGGCAGACCTGCTGAAACTAAAGATCTGCTTTTATAACAGGTAATATAGGTTTTTGTGCAAAATTAGAGGAACATTTTTATAAGTTCTGGAATGAGTTGAAGATTAAAGTGTGTTTAAGTGTTAAAAGACAGACGAATTCAGACGAGAATGAGGTAACAGCTTTGGAGATCAGGTTATGATTTGCTGTCCTGCCAGTTATCAGTAATGTCAAAACAATCAGGATCAGGAAGAAAATGAACCGTGTAAACACATTAAATCAAAAGGAAAGATTGACCAACCGGGCATTAAAGAAGAAAAATATTCACATATTTATTCGTCATATATTTTTTGCTACAACTTTTCGAATACAACATGTTTTTTTATATTATTTATTTATTTATTTATTTATTTATTTATTTTTTACAGATGTTGGACCAGTTTCACACAGTGCCTTAGGGGTTTGCTCGATTCATGCATACACACAATCTAATTTATGAATAACAGCGATTCACTTGCATGTCCTTGCCTTTAGATCACGCTGTATTCTAATTGAGTTCTAATTGACAACTCAATTATGCACAATTACCCCCACGGTCAAAGACATGCAGGTTAGGCTAATTGGCTTTCCCAAATTGCTTGGAGTGTGTGTGTGCCCTGCGATGGATTGGCATCCTGTCTAGGGTGTACCCCACGTCATGCTCCAAGGCTCCTGGGATAGGCTCCAGGCCCCCCATGTATACAGGATAAAGCAATATAGACAATGAGTGAGCCAGAGTGAGTGTACGAGTTTGGGTTTTCTAATTTTAGTATGCTGTTATTTTTCTTAGTCTTTGCACAGTGTTTCTTTTAACTTCCTTTTATGCCTAATGTTGGGTCTGTCATGTATACTTTAGCTTAGTGTCGCTTAGTGTATAGCAGGGCTGAACGATTCTTACTAAAATGTGAATATTTCTCCATAAGAATTGAGATCTTAGGCTTGGTGGTTATCACTAGCGTCTTGCAGCATGTTCTCCCCGTGCTTGGTGGGTTTCCTCTGTGTACTGTGTTTTCCCTCCCGTGGTCCAAATACATGCAAATTAGACTAATTGATGTTCCCAAAGTGTGCGTGAATGAGTTGTCAAGTAAAGAAGTAAACACGTGAATACAGTGTGATCTAAAATCAAGGACATGCAAGTGAGTCGCCATTATTCATAAATGAGATTGTGTATGCATGAATCGAGATCCTGATATATAATGATTTTTTTTTTTTGAGGTTTTGAATCTGGTTCGGTTTAGTTGTCTGTAATGAGGTGTTTGTGTTCACCATGCCTCACGCTGAATGCAAAGCAAGTAGCGTTTGCTTTCTGAGGCTATCCCCTGAGTGGTCCTGACCCAGATTACTACCTCAGTTCATGTGTGAGGTGAACAGGCTTAGTGAGGCCCCTGAAATGCAGCCATTGAAAGAGAGGAAGACTGGTATGGAACGGATTTTGTTGACAATGATGCACATAGCACAGGATCTGTAACAGTGTTAGTCATGCACTAGTCATGCATGTTGCAATCTATACATACGTCTGTGAACAATAGACATGGGGCAGATCAGTTATGAATCATGAGTCTTTTGTGTGGTGATTCATGTTTCACCACGCTGACTCCAAAGTAATCTTTTTAAAAAATATTTTTTTACATTTTTAATAGAGACGTATTGATACAGTAGATTCAGTCTGTAGGTGACCTGAGTTGGCTGTTTTTCTGCTTGATCAATTCAGTATAACTGATTTTCTACTGAAATCATGAGTTCCTGAGTGGTGCAACAGAAACAGATTTATATTCAAAAGTTTCAAAGAGTATCAATGCCTAGCACGTTAAAAAAACTCAGATCAGCCTTTTTCTCTAAACTCTGTGAGTTCAATTCAGTTGTTGCTGTTAAATAAAACTGTTGATTAAAATGTTGAGCAACTTTTTTAAAGGTTCAATAACTTAAAATTGTTAAATAAATAAATATGATATTGTGACATCGTATCCTGTGGCGACTGGTTATTCCATTCCCTGTGTGATGGGTACGAATGAGAATGGAATAGGACTCGTATTCCCACGAACATGTCACTTTAACCTACTCATAGTGAAGGTGTATAGTTATATGAGAGTCCAGAGGGTTAATTAGTACAGATCCATTGGCTAATATTGTTGAATTATTACCATAAGTATCTTTTCAGAAACTTCTGATTGAAATAATTTTGTGGGTAAAACACTAGTCTGTTAAAGGCATGAAGTTCACAGCCTGGTGTTTTTGTGGTAGCTTTAATTTAGATTTGAATGGGTACTGATTATCCTGTTTTTAATGTGTATGCTCTGGGAGCCTGTACTATTGCTTTATTAGTCTCATGACAAATCCTTTTTCTTGATTAAAAATAAACTGTAATTTAAGCAGGTTTTGTTATTACTGAATGCTGGTGTTTGTATGATGATACAAGGTACAAAGCTATTTCATCCACAGAAAGCAGGAACTTAATGTTAGTATCATAAAGACACATACATCATTAAAACTTTGCTAATTATACAAACACTAGTGTTTTTTTTTTTTTCTAAATCGAAATTAAAGGTACAGGGATTTAAGGATGACAAAGACTGGAAAATTAGTTAAAGGCTTAGTTTACACTGTACAGTATATATAAAATTACGAAACAAAGCAAAAAGCTGTTTAGTTGAATTCAGAAAATCGTTCATGTCCAGATGTTGCAGGAATAATAATCAAAATATTTTAAAGTGTAATGTGAAGAAAAAAGTGTCCTGCACAGTCTAACCAAAATTAATTTTTTTTAAATTATTATTATTATTTTTTACAGGTTTATTGAACCGATTCATGTGAGTGGTTACCAGGAGTGGCGTGCTTCGTCAGATAGATCTCACCAGGTTGCTCCGGAAATTGTCAGTGTTCAAGATGATTTTGGCACAAGTGACTCAGAGATAGTGATTCCTCCACGGACAGCCATGGAGGCTGAGTCAGCACAGAACATCCAGCTGTCTTTTGCAGAAGTGTTTCAAATGATTCAAGCAGGAGAAGAGATTCCTGGACTCCAAAAGTTGGATATCAAACCTTGTAACCAACTTCCCACAGAATCACAAATGACAAGGAAGTTAAAACCTTGGGAAAAGTAGCTAAATCTGAAACAGGGACTAATGAACTGGGGTGTGAAACATGATGTTTGCCTTTCCAAGCCATGTGTGTTGTGTTGATTTAATGTAAATATCAAGTTTATATTTAAAAAAAAATTATGAAATTTTGTTGTAAAACTCAACTTAATTTTTTTTTCTATGATTCTATCCTAATTTCATAGGTCTGTATTGTTAGTGAGGATTTTCTCCCCCTTCCTTTTCCTAAATTTTCTTCTAGAACCACAGAAACTAAGACCTAAGTAATGGGGAGTAGATTACTCTAACAGGTGTATTGCTGTTTATGTGCTTTCCAATTGGTGTGGTTCTTGCTCAGAGGCAGCAGGCCTCTCCATTGACCTGTTCATCCAATCAGTGATGTCATTCTGATGCTTCATACATGCTCTGTACCTCATCAAATCTGATGTGTCTTTTATATATATATACTACTCAATTTTTACCACTTTTTGATATTATTCAATGTTTTTCTCTAATGTGCTATTTCCAATGTTTCTTGTCTGTATCCATTTTATTCATGCAGCGAATTAAACTGTGCTTTGCACTAGCCATGAGTTTGATGTGGTTTATCTGGTTGTTTCTTTATAAGAGATGATGAACGGCTTCTTAGCTACAACAGCCCATTCATACTTTGAGTCCTTTCTCCTCACCCTACTACGCTTCGGCGTGGAAAGCTTGCATATGTAAAGGCCAAGGCCTTTCCTTCCTGCAGTTTTTTTAAGTATTGTCCTCACAATGATCTTATGCGCGAGAGCATCTCGCTTGGGCCCTCTATGTCTTACAGTTCATCCCATATGAGTTCTTAGTTTTTTATTTTAGCAGCAAACCTTATGAGTTCTTAAAGTTTATATTTATTACTCAGTATTACTCATATATATATAGATACACACATATACTATACTGTATAAGTGGTTAAATATGTCTAAAAACATGCTTACATCAGGCAAGACCGCCAACCTCGAGCAACTTGCACACACAGTGTATCAGTAAATACACTGGTCAGTAAACATCTGTTGCCCAAGTTTGGAATGAATTAGCCTACAACACATGACTTCAAGAAACCAGAGGTGAGATTCAAACCCCCAACACTAAAGGTGCAAAGCTAAGCCACTGTACTGATTTCAGTTCACATTTCATCCATCCATCCATTTTCTATACTGATTATTCTGTGTTGGGACACGGGGGGCCTGTATTATTATTCTAGGGAACTCAGGACACAAAACAGAGTACTGCCTGAATGGGCTACCAACCCAACATAGTACATCATGTAAACACACACACACCCAGACATATACTAGGTGGTAACCCTAACTTGGTAAGGATGAGGAGAACATGCAAAGCACATGCACACAGACCGCATGGCCAATTTTGAACCCCCAATCACAGAGATGCAAAGCAAACCCACATGACCTTCAGTTTATATACTGTTTGTTTGCAAAGAGCAAATCCAAATTAGGAGGTAAAACAAATATAGCACCAACATATGGTTAAAGAAAATCTTCCACTTACAAAATCCTCACCATAAACAAATGAACATTTTTTACTTGTCATCAGCAAGGGTTTCAGGTACAAATAGTGCATGCAGTGTCTTTACTGGCTTGCCAGAGTTTCCAGGTGTGTTCAATCTGCTCGGCACTGGAGGTGGCGAAGTTTCCTGCTGAATAACTGATCCTCTAACAGAAAGCAATGAAATAATGTTGCAGTCTGTGAGATACACAGATTTGCCAAGATTTTCTTGGCACGCTACACAATTGAGAAAGATGTGGCAATTAAAGACAAACTGATAAACAGTGTAGATAAATACATATTTAGAGAACAACCAGAAAAGCTTCAAATATTTATTAGTGTTCATTTAGACCAAGACAACATTTATTATAGTAGCATAGGATGCTTAATATAGCATACTGTACTTAGTATAATGACTAAATAAGTAATAATGACAACAACAAACATGCATTTTGATGTTGCCCAAAACATATACAGTATTAAAAAATATTTCCATATATATTTTGGTTAGATGAATAACCAATTACTTGATGGTTCAGAAAAGTAAAACAAGTATTTGTAATTACAGTTTGTGCTTGACATTAGCAGTCTTGAATGTGTGACTTAAATATTAAAAGGGCTAAGAGAGACACTGTTCCATCTTGGGAGACCTACACTAACATGCAGTCAGGTTCAGGATGAATTCGGACAGAAAAACAATTCATATTTGCCTCTGTACACCACCATAGTGTGTTTGAAATTAAATAAAGATGTGTCTGAACTGTAGATTTTCAAGGTGTTTATTAAAAATGATTTTAGGTTACACTTTGTTACGTTATTTTCGTTATATCTGTCCTATGAAGCACTGATATGCAAAAATATCATTTTTGCAGCATGTGAGTGAATATGAGCAGACAGTATATCTCTGTACACTTCAGAACAGAATAAACACACTAGTTATCCAGTTCAAGTGGCAGCCATACATGCTTATACATAATACTGCATCTACTGTGCTTGACAGATGATGTGGTATGCTTTGAAATATAAGCCGTTCCTTTCCTCCTCCATATTGTTCTCTTCTTACAATTCTGTTACAAACAAATCTTGTATTAGAAACGAGCAAGCTTTTCCAGCAAAGTCTAATCTAGCCTTTCTGTTCTTGTGTTATGCTATATGCTAAATGTAAGTGAAAACCATTTTAAAAATCGATGAACATACAGTAGGTGGATCAGTGGCTTAGTGGTTAGCTCTATTGGTTTGCACCTCCAGAGTCTGGGTTCGATTCCCATCTCAGACCTGTGTGCATAGAGTTTGCATGTTCCCCCTGTGCTTGGTGGGTTTCCTCCCACAGTCCAAAGACATGCAGAGTAGAATAAATGGCATTGGATAATTGGTGTTCTCAAATTGTCCACTATGTGGGATTTGCATGTTATACTAGGCTCTTCCATTTTCTTAAGCAGGTTAAGTCTAAACCAAGGTCATTTGATCTGTAGTCCAGTAGGTGGTGATAAAGTTCAGCCTCTGTGTGAAGAGTCTGTGCAAACAGTGAGATGAGGAAGGAATAATTGATAACACAGAATAAAAGACAGTTACACAATTAAAATTAATAAATAAATCAGAACAGTTTACATGACCTGCTTGACAGTTATTGCTCTGGGAATGTCGATTTAAACTCAATTCAGATGAACTTCAGCTTCTCTTTGATTTTATTTCAATCCTTTCTTCTTTAGGAATATTAAATACTAAATTACAAAATTGTGTAATAAAATTAGGGGCAAATAAAAATCACAAAGCAGCTCAAATTAATCTGAATTGTGTTTAAAAACGACCTTCCAAGAGGAATATCTGTCAAGCCTATGTTATGTACTGTATGTATATATCTAAATTTTCGAAAGAAAAAAAAATATTCTGTCATATGCATCTGACATACAAGTCCTTGTGAATAAGTTGTTACTTTAAAAATGGTCAAGTATTATAATACTTGTATTAGTATAAAATATCATTTGAATTACAGCTGGCAATACTGTCAAGGGTGTGAAAATCTATTTTTAAAAATCAACCCTTTCTGACAGAGAATTCTACAGCACTGTGGTATCAAAAGAAATAAAACTAGGTGAGGCAAGTTTAGCTGGACTGCCTCTGACCATTTCATTTGTCGCACAAGCAGACAACAATAAGACAGTCAAATATGTCTTATTAAATGTCTTTGAGATGTAATTTACAGATTTGGACAACACTATGTGTTTAAAAAATGTGGTGTGGCACTATTAGATAGTTATAGTTAGCTAAGCAAACATCATATAATTTCATAAATAAACAATACCATAGAAAATACTCTGATCCGCCATTAAAACCACCTGCCTAATAATTCTCCTTGTGCTACCAACACAGCAAGGTATGGACTTCACACAATCTCTAAAGGTGCTCTGTGGTATTAGGCACTTGTAAGTTAAGTCGTATAATGTGTGAGGTTGTGCCTGCATGGATGGAAATGTTTGTCCAGTACACCAAACAAATGCTCAACTGGACTGAGATCAGAAAAATTTGTGAGGTTTAATTCAAACTCTTTGAACTCTTTGTCTTGTTCCTCAAACCACAGCTGTGGCAGGGTGTATAATACCTGCTGAAAGAAGCCACTGCCATTTGCCCTTGCTATGAGCGATGTGCTTTGCCTGCAAGTTGGTTCTTGTCAAAGTAACATACACATAAAGGCCAGGACCCAAGGTTTCCAAGTAGAACTTTGCCCAGGGCCTCACACTAACCGACAGCTTGCTTATTTTGCTTATTCCATTGCTCCACAATCAAGTCTCTTGGAACTTTCACCCGGCCAATCTGTAGCTATGTAGCCCCATACACAGCAGGCTGCAAAGTTCATTGTTCTGACATATTTCTATTACCCAGCACTAACCTTTCAGTAATCTATGCTTCAGTAGCCCTTGCTTGGGATTGGAACAGACAGGCTATCCTTCATTCCTCATGAGAATCAGTGAGTTTTGGGTGCACATGACCCTGTTGTTGGTTCTCCGGTTGTTCTTTTTTATACCACTAACCATTATACACTTTTTTTATACGCTTCATTTATCCTCCTCCTATAGTACAGGTACCATTTTTCCTAGATTATGAATGCTATTCACATCACTCCTCATCGGTTTTTACTTTTATGGCCGATGTATGTAGTTTTGATATTTGAAGCAAAGAAACACACCTTCATGACAAGTTTAGTCAATTTATTCGCTCCAGCCATCCCATAATAATGTGTAAAATATTAGGTTTACAAGACTGGTCAATTATCTAAAATTTATGTGGAAGTGGGCTAATTTAGGAGCATATGCAACAGTTGCAGTTTAAGCAAACAATATCCCTGTTATTGCTTACTGCTTGCTAGCTAAGAATAGCTAGATTTTTTTGTCACTGGCATGACATGCTTTATTTAATATCAGGACAGTGTTGAGAACAATCATTCAGATAAACATGTTCACCCTTGGCAGTAGTTAGGTGTGACATATTTAACAAAATACATGTTTATACAAATCCTGTACTTGAGTAAAAGTAGATATCCCCTGGGTAAAATGTTACTCTAGTTGAAGTATTTTACATTTCTCAAGTAAAACTACAAAAGTTCCCACCGTAAAATTTATTTAAACATTAAAAGTACTGAGCCTGTATCACAGCAGCCTTTAACTCATAAAAAAAAATTCCCTTTCCTGTGTGCATGTGCCTATTTCCGGAATATGAATGCATTGTTTACCATCTCTATTGCTCAAAGATTAAACCTTTCACAGAGAAAAGGCAAACTATGTAATTTACGCATAATAGTCAGCAGGTGTCCGCCTTAAATAGTACGCACCACTATGGATACACAAGCAGCATGCATAAATAGAGTGAAGTAGAAAGCACAAATATTTGTTGTAGAACGTAGTGGAGTAAAATCAACATAAGTACTATACATTGGTTAATAAACCTACTCAAGTAAAGTACAGATACTAAAAATATGCACTCTAGTGCACTAGTAATAGAAAAGTTTTTACATTACACCTCGGCTTACTTGATATTATAGGTTTTAGGAAACTTAAACTAGAATCCTGTTGGTGCTCAAAGTTTTTTGTATTGTCTCAAAACTAAATATGAAAACAATCTATTCAACTTGTGCTGTACTTTCCCCTGTGGTACAAACCTTTCCATACCAGGTTGTTAATGGTTTCAGCTTATTCCTCATGTGCATGCCTACTTACTATTGATGTACAGATCCCCTAAATGTTATTACTGGTATCTCTGTAACTATACCAATAAACCTAACATCTAAGCAGCATGCTTCTACACATGTCCTGGGATAAGACTTAAATTTTTAGTCGGTTTCATTCTCTAGATGTTCGGTCACAATTGTCTAATTTTTGTTGATGTTTTGTTTGAAACTTTGTATGAACTATTATTAAAGGTTGCCTGCAAAATGGAAAAAAAAATACACTAAACCCCCTTTATGTCTCTTTTATATCATAATGTAAAAGCTGTAAGGTTGTGAATTAATCTTAGAATATCTATTTTCTGATAGTAAACACAGTGACTGGAGTGGAGTTCATGCCTGACTAATGCCTGAGAAAGAACATAGCAAAACAAAGCAGAAGTTTAAAACTAATTACTTGCAGGGGTCTGGGGCTGCTCAGTGGTTAAGGCATTAACAACCAGCAAGTTGCCACTGTTGGGCCCTTGAGCAAGGCCCTTAACCCGCAACTGCTGAGATGTATTAGGAGATAGAAATGTAAGTCGCTCTGGATAAAGGCATCTACCAAATGTAAGTTAGAGATAAATAAAAGCTAGAATTAAACAGCGTCATTGTAAAGTCAACAAATAAAAATCTGTTTACACAGTGCTGCAGAACAGGATCTAAAAACAACCTTCTCTCAATATTAGAACAAGCATAAAAAACAAAAACAAAAAACTATAAGCCACCACTTTGGAAAATGCGACAAACATCTTTAATAATATCGAAATCAATCATTTGTTAATTCAGAAATAAATATTCGAACCCACAGAATTAGAACATTTACAAATATAAAACACTCAAATGTTAATGTGCAAAAGCAAAGGATCAAAGGCACCCGACAGAAGGAAGATAGGAGTGTGTGTATGCAAAACACACCCATTTGAACAAGAGCTTAACATTTAGACAATTGCCTAAAGACTGTTCAAAACTCTTCTGGTTCATTAGCAACTTCCTCTGGGATCTCAAAACCTTCCTGCAGAAACAAAATCAGTAAAAATGAT
>JAAGKR010000534.1:84300-132418 GCA_011419295.1 Clarias macrocephalus | reverse complement strand
TCAGCAGGTGTCCGCCTTAAATAGTACGCACCACTATGGATACACAAGCAGCATGCATAAATAGAGTGAAGTAGAAAGCACAAATATTTGTTGTAGAATGTAGTGGAGTAAAATCAACATAAGTACTATACATTGGTTAATAAACCTACTCAAGTAAAGTACAGATACTAAAAATATGCACTCTAGTGCACTAGTAATAGAAAACTTTTTACATTACACCTCGGCTTACTTGATATTATAGGTTTTAGGAAACTTAAACTAGAATCCTGTTGGTGCTCAAAGTTTTTTGTATTGTCTCAAAACTAAATATGAAAACAATCTATTCAACTTGTGCTGTACTTTCCCCTGTGGTACAAACCTTTCCATACCAGGTTGTTAATGGTTTCAGCTTATTCCTCATGTGCATGCCTACTTACTATTGATGTACAGATCCCCTAAATGTTATTACTGGTATCTCTGTAACTATACCAATAAACCTAACATCTAAGCAGCATGCTTCTACATATGTCCTGGGATAAGATTTAAATTTTTAGTCGGGTTCATTCTCTAGATGTTCGGTCACAATTGTCTAATTTTTGTTGTTGTTTTGTTTGAAACTTTGTATGAACTATTATTAAAGGTTGCCACTGTTGGGCCCTTGAGCAAGGCCCTTAACCCGCAACTGCTGAGATGTATTAGGAGATAGAAATGTAAGTCGCTCTGGATAAAGGCATCTACCAAATGTAAGTTAGAGATAAATAAAAGCTAGAATTAAACAGCGTCATTGTAAAGTCAACAAATAAAAATCTGTTTACACAGTGCTGCAGAACAGGATCTAAAAACAACCTTCTCTCAATATTAGAACAAGCATAAAAAACAAAAGCAAAAAACTATAAGCCACCACTTTGGAAAATGCGACAAACATCTTTAATAATATCGAAATCAATCATTTGTTAATTCAGAAATAAATATTCGAACCCACAGAATTAGAACATTTACAAATATAAAACACTCAAATGTTAATGTGCAAAAGCAAAGGATCAAAGGCACCCGACAGAAGGAAGATAGGAGTGTGTGTATGCAAAACACACCCATTTGAACAAGAGCTTAACATTTAGACAATTGCCTAAAGACTGTTCAAAACTCTTCTGGTTCATTAGCAACTTCCTCTGGGATCTCAAAACCTTCCTGCAGAAACAAAATCAGTAAAAATGATAGAATTGCCAACTCAAAACTTTGCTCTATACATACATTTTAAAATAGTAAGAACTTACATCTGTGGCATAAAGAATGGCAAATATTTTTTGCAGTGTGGGATCCGGTTCCCCTTCTTTTTCTTGGCAAATGAGTTCAATGTTCCTCAGTTTGCCGAAATAAAAGTTTCTCTCCTTCTCCAAATCCGCAATGATGCATTGTAGATCACTTATCTCCTGAAGATATAAGCACAACTTAATGCAAAGCTATATTGCATAAACTGCAAAGTACAGTGCCTTGCAAAAGTATTCATACCACTTGAACTTTTCCACATTACAACCATAAACCTAATGTATTTTATTAGGATTTGATTTGATGGACCGCCATAATAATAATTGTGAATTGGAAGTCATAACTCATTTAAACTAATTTTTAAATTTGGGCTAAATTTTGTGTAGGACGCTTATATTTAAATTTGGGCCGCACGCCTTGATAGATCCAGTTTTTTTATTTATTTATCTTTTTCTTTTTTCTTTTTTCACATAAATAGAACATTTTAGAAAACTGGCTAGTAAGTTTTGTTGGTTTGTAGTTCAACTCTGGTGAAAAATATGAATAGATATTCTCTCTATGACCACAATTATTAATTTAAAAAGCTATCATAAATAATTTTTTCTTTTGTTTTTTACTAGCAGCTGATATTTTTAGTAGATCCTAAAGTGATATCCTAACATGATTCATATTTGCCTTTAAATTAGCTTTTTGCAGTCCCCAGATAACGTAATTATGACCCAGGCTCTAAATGGTTCTTCTGAAACTAACACTGATACAAACCTGAAATTTTGCATAATGTTTATTAGGAATAGTGACAAAGTGTAAAGCACATCTGAGCTGGTCACTTGGGAGGCCTCCGAAAGTTATATTACGTATATTGTCCCATTCATTAATAACTGTTTTACTGTCATCAGGGTCATGGTTCAATCTTTTATGCATGTTCAACATGCATGAACATCAAGTTAATATTATTTTTAACATAATCTAACCATATGCAAATTGTCTTCTCTGGCCCCGGAGTCTGTCCTCTGTACTGGAGGAGCGGTCCTCTTTGGAGAAGCTACAGCAATTCTCTGCGGAGCTGGAGAACACCATGATACACAGCACAATGATTCAAATTTGCATTAAGACACAGCATTGTCAGAACACTGAATCCATATTAGAGAAATACAGAATTACACTGCAAATACACTGCCAGGCCAAAAAAAAAGATGCTGTTTGGATTTAAGTATGCAAATGCTTTGATATTGCAGTGATTATACGCTTAAATTGACAATTTATTCAGCTGATGCAGGACGTAGCTTTTAATTCCTTAAACAACCTGTGAGCAGGGAAAAGGTGTAACTGTGTTCCAGAATAGTACAATTATTGGCCTACATCAATGAACAAGAAAAGAAATAATGGGGGGAGGGGAGGGAGTAATTAAAAAAAATGAATGACTGTAAGGGAGATCACTTCAGAGTTTGAAGTTGCATCATGAAACAACGGTGAAAATTAATGCTGAATGTAAGAACATTTCTCACCACTCAGACACACACTGCAACAAAAAAACTCAAGATTGGGACTAAGCAGCTGTGTGGCAATATGAAAACTACTTGCTAGTGAGACAAGTCAGAAAAAAGGCTTCAGTTTGCTAGGAATCAAAAATTTGACTTTGGAATAATGAAAAAAGGTCTTGTGGTTTGATGAGTCCAGCTTAAACCTATTCAAGAACCATGGGTGCATCAGAGTAAGAAATGAAGAGAATGAAGTGATTCACCCATAATGCATAGTGGCCACTGTACAAGCCTCTGGAAGCAGTTGATTTGATGTGATCTGGGGTTCTTCAGTCTAGGCTCAGCAACGTTATGCAGCAATAAAATTAAGTCTGCTGATGACCTGAATGTACTGAACAACCCAAATTCCAGGATGACAATGCCAAGATTTATCAGGCTCAAACTGTTTACCAAAAAATAAATAATATAAATAAAAAAAAAGAAAGAAGCATGAGGAACTATTTTCAAACCTAAATGGAGTGATTTGTTTACCCTGTTACAAAATGCGAGATCTCTGCTAATCAATTAATGCAATTCTTATGCATCATCATAAATTAATTTTATAATGATCCATAAGGTTTTGGCCAGGCAATAGAACTATACTTTACTTTATCTATACACACTATGTATCTTACCAACTGGAGCTGTGGGCTTCGCTGAACTGATCCTTGTCTCTGAGATAAAGAGAGAAAAGAAAGGGGGGGGGGATTCATTGAGTTTGAGCACTGGCACAAAACGAGGAAAAATGACAAAGATTAATTGTTGCACATAAAAGCTGTTTGTGGAATAGGGAAATGCTTTAGTGTTCTGGTCAATCAATCAACAGTTACATGTAGTTCATGTACTATCAGTTGGAAATATCTAAGTAACAATCAGATGAAAACTGGAGGCTTTCAACAAGGGTTTTTTTTCTAACCCTTTTTTATTAATGAACATCATTGTTCCTTGCAAACAACTACAGCCCTTTAATTATCTAAACTTTCCACACATAACACGTTGACATTATTTATAGACTTGTACTTGAGTTATTGACGTTTGGATTAACCCAATTCAATTTAATCAGTCAAACACATAACTTAATACAATGTATGATAGGACGGAAATCACCAGGGACCACTCAATATAGTAGGCTGTTATTTCAAGTACTGTAAGTAAATAAGTAAATGAATAAATAAAATAATTAATTCATGAAGCAATGCTTCTCAGAACCATGGGGTCTCTGGATGCCATTTTTTATAATTATTAGACTCAAAAGCCCCGTTTACACTGCAGGTCTCTATGCCCAATTCTGATTTGTTGCCTATATCTGATTTTTCTGACCGTCTGTTTACACGTTCTTTCAACTATGACCCAAATCCGATTCAAGTGTTTACACTTGTCATACCGTCTGAAACATCGCGCATACTTAAATGGAGGTTCTTGCACGACACACTAGCCAAGATACAGGAATGCAAAATATGCTTGATGCTAGCTCAGAGATATATGCAAAGTTCGCGAAAGGGAGAAGAAGGGCCATCATAGCAGCCTGCGCATATGCTTCATGCATATGCTTCATTTATTGTGTCCTCAAGCATTCACAGGAATGTCTGGGTTGCTCTCTGGTGGCTCGCAACAGGTGCGGGCTACCACACACAGGCCCATCTGTTTGGGATGAGCAGCGCCTCGGTGTGCCTGATAACGTCATTAAATCGCGAAGAAGTCGCAGTTTTAATGACGTACAGAACGCAATGCCTCAGAAAATCCGATCAGTCTGTTTACACGACAATCACATCAGCACATATCGGATTTATATCTGATTTATTTCCACATATGAAGGAGGCCTGAAACCGATCTCGAAATATCGAAATGCATGCGTTTTTTTCCTGTTTACACGGACATAGAAAATATCCGATGTGTGTCACAAATGAGCAAAAAATCGGAATTGGGTCACATTTAACTGACAGTGTAAACGTAGCTAAAAAGAGGCTATACTGCATTATGCAGTTAACATAATTTCTCTCACCCAGACTGCCTTTCCGAGGTTTACTGGCCAAACCTGGAGCTGGACACTGGGAGGCAGTGACCTCCTGACCCTGTCGAGCAGCTTCTGGATCGTATTCCTTTCCATCATAGTTAGCATCAAAGAATTTCTTAAACCACTGCACAAACTCAAAGTTATCCTGGAATTTCCCTTTCACAAGCTTGTCCACTGGGATAATCTATAAGGAACACAGGAATATGTTAAACAAAATGCATTTTTAACGTAGTTCATTTTAATCATTATTTCTTTAAGTCCAAAGAATGAATACTGAATTTACATTAATTGTAAATGAGCACTAGTCTTAGTCTCTACTTACTTTATTAACCCCTAGCTTTTTAAAGCTTCCTTGAAGGATTTTAAAGTTGTGGATATATTCATGTTCTAGTTTGGCCTGGAATTTCACCCTCTTCAATGGCACACACGCTGGGAACAACATATCCATGAACTGACAGTAGGCGGCACCTAAGAACGAGAAGGGAACTAAACCACACTGAATGTGATCACTGCTCATTCATAGTGCACCAAGATAAATTATTGTGCATTCCCTCATCTTATTACAGATAATCAGAAGTACCTGGAAAATGCTGGGGTGAAAGCAATCAGTGTAACGGGACTTACCTGTACACAGCTGCTCAATCTTGGCATGGTTCATGTGGAGGGAACTGTTAATCCACGTTAACAGATCATGGCGGCTGAGGTTCTCACTAGTTACTGATGTGGAGTAAACGTTCACAGCCATGACTGAAAGAGGAGGAAAACTATGACTGGGAAAAAGACTTTTAACTTTTTATCATTCAGTCTCAGCCATGCAATAGTAAATCCCAAAATGGTAAAGAAAAAGTCCCCCCTCTAAGCTCTTCAATCACCTCTATATGAAAAGACTGCTACAGAAGTGCTTTCGTTCTAATCTTCTTTTCCATACACTCATATTCATAAATCTTGGGGCAGTCGTGGTGCAAATGGTTAAGGCTTTGATCAAGCCCCAAAACAGCCAATCCTGGCTGACCCTGCACTCTGACCCCAGCTTTCTAACTGGGATATGTGGAAAAATAAATTCACTGTGCTGCAAGGTTCATGTGACAGATACCTGAATCTAAATCTTGCAGATTTCTAAATAGTCCAGCCCAGTTACAGCTATACCTTGTCTAGCTGCGTTTCATTCTGAAACTTTCAACTATTTATATACTGGATTCTAATGATCGACAATGGACACTGATAGAAAATGTTGAGTTAAAAAAAGGAAATATTGTAAAATAAACATGTGCAATATGTTTCAGGTTGGGATTTTCCCTTAACTAATTTACACTTAACTGGTAAATGTGACTTGCACGAACATGTTCTACAAACTGTGTTTTTTTTATTTCTTTCTCAGTTTATTTTAACTTCACTTTGCCATGAGTGACCTAAACCAGCCAGGTGACTAAACTGAGCGCACGCGCTACGGTCTGTAAGCCCTATATTTCTTAATTCACCAACTAATTTAACTCCATTGATAAGCAGTTGAAACAAATTATACCGTATAACCTTCACCTTTACCAAGTTCGAGTTCTACAACATTTAAAAAATATAAACTAACCAGCATTTATCATGACACTGAAATAAACTCACCGTTGCTCGGTTTGGAAAGTGCCGCCTCTCTTCAGCTGCATCCGCGAAGGCTTGATTTACCGATGTAGGCGTGTCCGTGCAGCCACGTGACCCTCAAGCGACGTTAAAGGTTCCGATTAAAAGAAAGAACGAGAAAAAAAAAACGCTGCCATTTTGTCATTCGCTTTTTCGTTGTCCACCGTCCACTTAATCAGGAAACCTGTACCCATGCACATTCAACTATTATCTAACCAGCCAATAATTTGATAGCAAAAACAAATAAACAAACAAAAATACTAGAATAAATCAGGCAAATACAGGTTTAGAGCTTTGGTTAATGTTCACATTAAAACATACGAATAAGTAAAAAAGGTGACTGTGATTTTATCCATATCATTGTTGGTATGAGATGGGTTGGCTTGAGGATTTAAAAAAATCTTCTGGGTTTTGAGCTATTATGAATGATATAGCAACAAAGGCACAAAAAGCATCTCAGTATGTATAAAACATCGAACCCTAAGGTGGGTGAGCTACGACACCTGAAGACCGCATTGGGTTCCACTCCTCTCAGCCATCTGGGCTTTGCCCAGTCTTCAACTGTCCAGTTGGGTGAATCTTTTCACTGGGGAGCTCACTAGGAACCCTATTCCTATTCTTATCCTTTCCTGATGTGAACACTGAAACTCTTGACCTATAGCCTGACTTTTTGCATTGTGCTACACAAAACATACCTGTGTGATTAGATAACTGCACAAATTCCTAGTGGATTGCTAGTGTATGTAAAAGTAAACGTTGGGGATAGTTGGGAGGGCATACAGGAATGATGTATGAATATTTGTCTGTGCCTTGGAGAAGCAACTACAATTTTGCTGTCCTTGACAGCGATAAACCTCAAAGCTTATAAAGTCCCTTAATATACGAAGTGGTATCAAAAAGTTTCTAGATTTGTGCCAGACAGATCTGGTTGCTTTAACTGTATGTCCTCCTTCAGATGCCATGAAGGCTTGCGCCACTCAAAACACCTCAACCGTAGCAGTAAACTTGTCAAATCATGTCAAATGTCACCGTGGCAGGTTCGCTCAGTTTTCACACAGAATTTTCACTCTTTTATTTAAAATGCTATCCACTATGAAATCAGACGTGGTAATCCACTTGGTCAGAATTGCACCAGTTGCACAGCTTCCGATGTACACAGGATAGTGTCTTTTGGTACACTGAATTATGGAGGTCGGTGCATCCTGTGACTGTGCGTGCATCCTTGTGCTGCCATCTGTTGGTGTGTTACAAAACTAGGCTCGAAACTTTTTGACACCACCTCTTACTACAGGGGTCGACAACCCGCGGCTCCGGAGCCGCATGTGGCTCTTTCATCCGTCTGCTGGGTCTCCCTGTGGCTTTGGAAAATAAATAATGAGTATTTGATTAAAATTAATAAAAGTTTATTTCATTATTTTTTTAATGTAGTTCTTACTTTTAAGATTATGGTGATCTTGTAAAATTAAAACAAATCGGCAACACAAAAGCCGATGTGTGACACCCCTCAGCAAGCGATTTCTTAAGTTTTTTCGACCCCAGGTTTCATTCAAAGGATGATGGCACACAGAAGCAGATGGCATTTTTGGTTTGCTGCATGTGGATAATATACGTTCGGCTTTTTATTTCATGAATACAAAATATAAATTTTATTTGAAAGTTACCTTCAACCCAGTGTCTTTTTTTCTGAGTTTAAATGTTTTTGTTGCATGCAGAAATATATATATATATATTTTTTGTAACAGTTCATTGATTTCAATAATGTAACACATTATAGTTTTTTGTTATATATAGCGTAATACAATACAATACAGTAAATACAATACAATACAGTATATGCAGTGTTGTCCTCATTTTACATGTCAAAATGGTTTTGTGACTCCCGGTGTTTTCTTTTCTGTTGGAAACGGGACTAAATGGCTCTTTGAGTGTTTAGGGTTGCCAACCGCTGCCTTACTATATTAGGTGAATGACTAAACAATGATCTACACAATATGGCTGAAGTGATTGGTTTACAGCCACATAATTTACATGATATAAATTATATATAAAACCAGTGTAACATTTGATTGCGTGGTCAGTTATAGTTGACTAACATATGTAAACTCCAGAGTACATGCAGTGATTATGAAAATGCGCCACAATTTAACCATGTACATGCACATATGCACACATGTCATAGGTACACTCCGGTACTAGACAATTATCACTGCTCTGGTCCCAACTGTCCTGCAAATTAAAATTTTAAAAATTATTTTCAATGCTCCAACACCCGCAATTCAACATAGGGCTGTTAACTGACTAATTGTTTAGATCAGAAATACTGGAGGTGGAGAAAACTAAAATGCACAGGACAGATGGTACTCCATGACCAGGGTTGGAGACCTCTGGGTTACATCATGGCTCATTATTTTATTTGAGGTGCATATTTAGATACCAGTGACTTCACTGAATAATTATTCAGTGTTGTTTTAACCACAACTGTCAGATGGCACTGTCCCAAATTATGTTGTACCCCTTGATCATGGGCACTGAATGTAATTTGTAGCTGCTTACCTACAGGAATTGACTGGAAACAATGATGGACTTAATCTCAAATGGGACGATTCCTATAGTTTAAATACTAGGAGGGTTGGAGGCCAACATTGTTGTCACTGTTCCTTCCCAATTTACATTATTCAGATACCAACTCCCAGGTTTAGTAGAATTGTGTTAAGCTGTTCTAAATGCTGACCATCCAGCACTAAAACTGGGAAATGCTCACATAAGATGTGGAAAGTATTATTCTATACCTGATGTCAGGTTACACCCTTTACAGGGCAAGCAAATGCCTCCAAAAGATTCCTGTGGAAGATTTAAATAGGGGCTACTCATCCAAAATAGCTTTAGTTTAAGCAACCCTGCCATGTGGGGTTAACATTGAGATAGAATAAACAGGAAGATGAGATTGTAGTATCTTCACAGAATTAAAGATAAGGATAGATTTGTTTGTTAATCAATTGTGTGCTTAAATAGTTTAGAGTATCTAAAAATGATGTAATAAATACTAATCAAATAACAAAACTGTTTGCATAAGACACCTTTCTGGTCAATAGATTGCACCACTTACTAATTACTATTCATAAAGCACCACTGATGAACTTATGTACAGCAAATCCAAAAAAACAAGGTCTTTATTTCTACAATGTTAAAAAAAAAAAAAAAACAGAGCAGGATCACATTAAACAGTATGTTTGTCGGTTACATCACATGTTGTCCAAGCTTAGTTTAGCACCAGGTTACAAGATAAAAAAATCTTAAAGAAGAGAATTAATCAAAGACTATAGCACCAATGTTTGGTCAATGATAATAAAAAAGAAAGTTGTTTTCTAAAGTCTTCTCCATGAATGAGAAACCTGCTGGTATAAAATGTTTAGCTTAAGTAAAATCGTCTGATATGCTAACATTAACTATGCTACAAAAAGCAACATAAAGACATTTCATATACCTTACATGAATGATGTTGTACTTGAAATTCTAAAGCATACAGCTAGTCAGACCTTATGCATCATAAAATGCTTCCATATACGTACATGCACTTTATCACCATTTCAGATTTCACAACATATGTGACCACTACATTATGAAGCATTGCTCTGATTTAATGAAAAGTCTAGGAAACAGCAACTAATTAGCATATTTTTGTATACAGAATAAATACAAATTTTACAACTTCTACAGTATAAGCACCATGCACCAAGCAAATGCTGCATTGTTAGCACCTTGATCGATCTAGGATAAATTTTTCTATCTATATTTCTAGACCCTTACTTCTCAAAGGTCAATTAGAGCTGCAGAATATTTTTATTCGGTCAATTTTTAATGTGAAGCACAAAGTGTTGATGTGACCTGATTTGATATTTACTTTACAACAGTAATGGTAGTTGTGTTAAAATATATTAAAGAATAAGAGTAGTCATGTTCAAAATACAGTCACTAATTAACAGTCCTCTTGTAGGCACTTATGTTATAAAAGGAAGTTGCCTTTTGTTTTGACTTTATATTCTAAGAAGTCTCTCATGATATCAGCACCAGAAGCTCATAAGTAAAGCTGTCAACATGAGCGAGTTGATCCAGTTAGATTTCTTTTGTATTCCAATCTACACATGGATTTGTACTATAAAAATATATTACATGATTACATTAAACATTGTCAAGAGAACCAGTACGGGTAGTGTAAAAGTAATATGTAAACTGAGGAAGAAAAATAATTGCAGTTTCTAGAAGAGATGGACATGCTCAAAAGTTTGTACCCCCTCTTTAAATTCTGTGTTTTTGTTAAAGAAACATAATACAAATAATCTGATCATAGTGGGTCTTAGTATTAGAAAAATATAACCCCACATGAACCTTGCTGTCTTAAATCTTGTGGAAGCAGTAAGTATTGTCAGCATGTTTTTTTTTTCTTTTTGCATTTTTGTTAAATGAATTATGGCATAATGTTTTTGCCTAATACTAAGGACCGCTACAATCCGATAATTTACACACAAAAACACAGAATTAAAAGAAGGGTACTTACTTTTGAACATGACTGTACATGATGGCATGAGTTAAAATGACCATTCTGATCATTAGTTATAAAAACTTCTGACCCGATAAGCCTGTGTAACATTAAGAGTGCCTATAAGCCTAAATCTCTGTCATTCATTAACAGATAAATAGGTAAACAGTATTTTTCCAGACAATGCACCGGTCACAGATTATTACTGAGGTAGTGGAGTGGGGTTTCAGTGGCTCTCTAGCACATAATTGTAATAATGACAGTCTAAAAAGGCATTCTAAACAAAACTAGATCAACAGTACAAAAGATGTATAAAATAGAACCAAAAAGTGTCTGTGCATTCTGACCACAATCAAGCTGAAAAAGTGATCAGGTGACTTGAAAACGATAAAAGTGTCAAACTGATTTTCCTTGAGGTCAAAGTTTGCAAAACACTAATAAATTCACTTATTAAAAACTGTTAAGAAACATAGATTTTAGGGTTGTAGGTAGAAAATGCTACAACGTTACTCTTCTTATCCTTTTAAATCATTAGATGATAGTAGTTAAAGGATAACTAAGTCTCGCATGCAAAGTAATCCTTCAGTGGTGCAAATAAGTGACGAATCACAGGAACACTCCAGGAACGTCCAAGAACCTTCTGTCTCTGTCCTCGACCCATGTTGTTTACATCAGTGTAATGTTTAGGGAAGCCAAACACCCTGCAATAAAGACTACAATTAACTGAATGAACCCAATATATAACATATTGTATACTCAAAGCATTGAAATGTTCTGCAAACACCATGCTAACGTATATAAATAGATGTGCATCTTGAGCTGTCTCATGATTCTCTTTTATTATTCATGCTCACCTTTCCATCTCTGTACACCACAGGTAATCCTCTTTCCCATTCATGGTAACAGGAAGAGGCCCCATTTTCCCTTGCTTAATGGAATTAGATTTTGTTGTGATAGTGCGAACTTTATTAAACTGTAGAAACAGAGGAGTATAATGTGAAGACAACGTGACAAGTGACTAAAAAATGGTTAGAATTAACGCATCCCTTCATCATTCTGACCTGAGCAACCCGACCGGATTCCAGGCAGTCCTGCAGCTCTACTTTGTCGCTAGATGATATCGCCACTGGTCTGTAAAGATCCATATGTCATCATATTTTGTTATATTATTTTACCTTAATTAACATCACTCAATCGAAAAATGGTGATTTGGTGTTAAGTGGAACAGTATTATTTAAGCTTAAATTCTAAGTACCTGTTCATTCCAGGTAGGTTGCCCCAGAAGTAACGCGCTCTGTGGGCCGGACTCACTTTCACAGCATCGATGAGAATGGGATTACACTAAAATCAAAATATAAATTTTGATAAAATAAAAATATACTGATAAAAAATAAACAGGTGAAATGTTGTTATGCATAAATGAAGCATAAAGTTTACAGTGCCAGGATTTGGCCCTTAAGCACATTTTTTGCCAACGTGATGGTCTTTAGAGGATAGGGGCCACATTTTTCTGAGATTCATATAAAAAGCCTACCTCCAAAAAGCGACAAATGTCAGCTTTATCATGCGCACTCATGGCCACGACATTCTCAAAAAGCCAAAAGAATGGTCGGTCGTCATCTTCTTTTGGCCTCATCATGGTTAGCATGCGGTAATACTCAAAGAACAGTCGGCCCGTGCCCTCTAGTAGTGGAATAGAAAGAAAAGTTGAACACTTGCAAATGGCAACTTTTAGGCTACCATCACCTAACCTTCCAATTTTTTTACCCAAATGTGACACAGATCTGATTTTTTTCGTCATATTTATATGCTATCCTAGATTGGATATCTGATATGCAACTTGGATAAGAACAAGCAGACAGGAATTTATTTGACTTTTTGAATCCGTAGTATCAGGGGTTTTTATGTCAGTTCTAGCAATAGCTGCTAAAACAGCTAAAGCAAGGAGTCTAGTTAGACGGGGTCAGAAGACGAATTGATGTGTGCATGCGATGTGTGCATTGAGAGGACAGACGCATCCACATAAGAGTCAGATAAAAGTCACTTGTGATTATGAATGTGAACCATCATGACATGCAAAACAACATACAATGTGGCATGTAATGTAAACATAAACTTAGTAACAATGAAATACAAGATCATACATATATAGAAGCTTTAAAGTTTGAGCTGTCTTCAACCGACACTATTAATGATGCTAAATTGGCATTTGTGCTGTTTAACACCCCTGTGACTCAAAGAAACAATACACAAAATATCTGCACAAAACCAGGTTAACATTTCTTGCTTAATTAAAAAGAAAATCTCTTTACTTCCAAAATAGAGATTATTACCCTATTTTGCTGGAAAACAATACAGAAAAAAGCACCATACCAAAAAGACCTTTTCTGGCGGGGTTCACCATGGATAGGTCATTACAGGGACTGCCACCAATCAGAAGGTCAAATGGTCCCCATTCTGCCAACTGTTGTACAGAGAAGCATAAAGAATTTGTGTTCTTACAGCGGTGTTATCAGAGCGCATAATGTAAACTCTAGTGTAAGTCATATGAAACCCACAGAATCACTCACAACAATGTACTTACATGTTTCCTGGTGATGGTGCGCACATCATTGACATATTCGATCTTTCCTTCATGTTTGACCATTCCTACAGCAATGGAGTCCTCACAGATCTCAGAAGCAATGTAACGTTCTACCTTAAAGCCTAAATCTTTCAAAACAAGGTAGCCTATCGAAAAAGACACTATAATTACCTTCCTGTTTAGTTTTATCTCTATTTCTGGTGTATATCAAAGCAAAACCCAGAAACTCACCTGTGGCAATTCCATCAAAGAGGGACAAAACCCTGATAGGACGACGCTGGTGAGCAGGAATTGAGGGGTAAACTCGGTGTGGTTCCTGTACCAGAGCAAAATGCCACTTGTTTTCCATCTATTTATCACTCAATATGATCATAACAACAGTAAACAGAATGACAGCAATTTAACAAAACAATCTTGTTTGCTACTTACAAATTCAAAGGCACTGTTATTGGCAAAGAACTCCTGAACACGCACACTCCAGTCTGGTCTGAGCTTCAGCACACCATATTTCTTAGGGGGCAGGCAAATGTAGCAGCTCCATGGATCTACATCTTTCAACTTTTCAAATGTCCCTGGTCCAACCAGTATATTAATACAGTCCTTACAGTAACACCTGAAAGAAAGAGATATGATGAGAGCACAGGTGCAAGCAGTTCATCAGCTTGGTCGCATTTCAAACAGAGAGAGAGAGAGTGTGTGTATCTTTATGAAATTCTAACCTGCAGCAGCTGGCATTGCCACAGAGAATGACTTCTAGTCCAGCACAGCAGATAGTGCAATACGACTGATAACCGTCTTCATCATATCTATATAGAGTCTCTGTAAAATTCTCCTGTTATGGTTAAAAAAAACACACACATACACAACATACATAAACTAATAGCTGTGCACAATTGTACTTATTTCAGCAGAAAAAATGACAGTGCTTTACCTTGCATTTCAAACACAGGCTTCCTTCAAAGAGTGGATGGAAAATCTCAATGTTTGCAGAGCCACATGAGAGGCAGTAATCTAGAGAATGTGTGTAAGGAATGTTTTTTTAAATTAACATGACAATTATGTATATTACAAAAGACAAACATTATACCAACTCACCTTCGATGTTTTTTCCTTTAACTAAAACGTCATGAACCATTTGATCTGGTGAATATACAAATTTAATAGTGTAAATAGCATGTCACAAACATGCTGTAGCATTCTTTTGCAAATGAACAGTTTGACTGCAAAATGAGATCTTTATTTTACCAATCTGCTCCAGAATATTTTGTGTATTAATTCTTTGAATCAAAGGGTGTTGAAAAGCACAACGTTCTATGTAAAAATCATTGTGAATGTAAATTCTGGAACTTCACATGCTGGCGTTTTCAATTAACAATTCTGCATGCCATTGTTTTCATGGCCATGTTTTTGTTAAACACTTTAGCTTGCCATTCATCACTGTATCACAAGGCCAGAGCTACACTGGGATCCACTGTATGAGGTCTGATCAGATATCACTCACTCACTCACTCATCGTCTATACTGCCTTATCCCATATACAGGGTCGCAGGGGGCCTGGAGCCTATCCCAGGAGACTTAGGGCACGAGGCAGGGTACCCTGGATGTGGTGTCAATCATTCACACACTACAGGCAATTTGGGAATGCCAATTGGCCTAATCTGCATGTCAGAAATGCACTTGACAATTCTATTCTTGCAAAAACTATTCCAGAACAGCTCACCTTAAAACTTGTGTCCAAACTTTTGACTGTATGATCAAATAAAGTTATGACACTTATAACAAAATCCTGAAGAACAGGGCATAGCAGACATAACCAGGTGTACCAAAAGCTTCCTGCATCTCTCTCTTACTAAGTGATCATGTGTCTCCTGAGTGTTGTAGCATTCTCTCTCTGCTTAACTTTCTTTTAGAAATATTACTTTAATAAATATTTAATTGCTTATGATTCACAAATGCAGCAAAACTAGAGCTAGTTGTAGCTCATCGGATTCTAAATCAAGAATATATAGAGATTTTTTAGTAAACGTTTGGTTATACAAACTTATGCATCATCTGCTAACAAAAATTTACCAAAAATGCCGTTTATCTCATTGTGCTGTCAGACTATTCAAATATATAGTTGTTCATTATAATGATTTTAAATGCATTGTCAAATCTATGATGTATAAGTCTTGGCATCTACCTTTTGTGTACTCCTGAGTTGTAGATGGTCTGCTTTTATAAACATATTTTCTTTTGGCTGGAGGTTGATAATCAGACACGGAGGAGTCTGAAGACTCAGTCTTATGGTTGACAGATGAAGCTGTGTGGTGAAAATTGATGTCCAATGTTTGTTAAGATACAAGCTAAGTGATAAACTGCTAAAACATTATTCAGATTGTTCATCACAGATTAAAACTGATATGACAGATTGACATTTTTATAAATATGACAGGTTAAAATGTTTTGTTTAGTAATGGTGCTTCACATTTCTGCTTTTAATTAGCACCATGAATAAATGAAACACATTTATTATAAAATTGATGCAATTAATGTATAATATCATTAATAATACATGCATGCTTTTTTCTCAATTTCTCTGCACTGTAAACCCAAATAAGTTGGCTAAACTAAAAAAATTTGAGGTAATCAGTTACATCAAATTTTTTAAGTAATGATGTTTCCAATTTTAAGTAAACAGAACTCAGTTTTTGAGTTTGTTGTACTCATTCATATTAATCGTTCTTTACTTGCATTATTACGTAGCCTAACTCATATTATTTAATAGCAATTATAATTTTTTTTAGTTGTTGCAAATCAAATAAATTGTTGGCCTTTCGGCTGCTCCCGGCAATGGGTTGCCACAGCAGACAATCCAGTCAGACACTTCATCCAGTTGTGGGGAATCAAACCCGGGCCTTTTGCATGGCAGGCAAAACACCTACAGTACCACTGAGCCACCAGTGCCCTATTTCCCAGATGACGTCAGACACAAAATCGCTAGCCTGAAAGATTTTAAGTTGGTGGAACTTTAAGGTGACAGTTACTGTTACTTAAGTACTTACAGTTACTTAAAATATCAAATTTGTTCAGCCAACTTGAAAAGTGTAATTTCCACAAACTCATAAATACCAAAAAGTTCTAAATACTCGTCAAGGTCTATTGGTTTGAACTAATTGTGATTATTTAAGTTAACAGTGCTCAATATGTTTAATTAGGGTTTACAATGTGTCCTATTAAATTGCCCTCAGCTAAAAACTTTACAGAAATATTTGCTATTGGATAAGCTTGAACAGAGGATCTGCTAAAGAAGCTATGTGAGTTTCTGTTTAGGATGTTTGAATCATAGTCAGTATTTCCATATGTTTATCGTCTTTACTACAATATTTTTTAAGATCTTGCTTCAGTTTACTGAGAAACTTGGCTGTAACCATGGATGTATCTGTATAACTGTGGATGATACATATAGTTAATTGCACCAGTATTGTTATGCTCTATTATCATCATTTGTGGAATCCCAGATTACTCAGTGGGAACTAACTAACTATTGTATAAAAATGTAGAAATAAAAGAAAACCAGAGTACTGTGAGTTCTGTAGTCTTACCACAATTGTTTGGAGGTGCAAAACCCTCAGGGCCTGTGGGTTGAAAGCCCCCAAAAGCCCAGTCCATCATGGCCTTTGTTTCTTCCTGTTTGTTGCCCGAAGATGGAAAGGTTTTTGAGCAACGCTCACCTGCCAACTACACACAATTTATATAAGAACACTCTGTTTTGTACACTCTAAGGTTTAATATATAATGTGACCTTTATTGAAGTTTACCTCAAGAACTTGGTAAATTGCTTCTTTGTAAATGGGACTGGCAAATGACTTGTTGCAGAAGCACGTTGCAAATGACGCAAAAGGTAAAAGCATCTCTGTGGAAATCTGCAGAGATAAAGAGAGAGTCACTGCTGACCATACCGACTCTTAGAGGGGGGAAATGAGAAAAGGTTATATTGGTGAATAATCAATAGTTTCAGCAAAAACTATTTTTGCAACCCATAATCATAATCGATATATTACACAAATACGCACTGATAAGCAGTATAAAAATGTAGAGGTGATCACAGAAATCAGAATTGGCTGATAATGATACAGATAACCTATACTAAAGGGAAAAATGTTGTATTAGCCTATAATAAGGAGCAGCAATTTAATTAGCACATTAGCATTACTTAATTAACATCAAGGGGCACTGACAAATGCCAAAATGCTTACCCATAGCAAAGAAACTCCAAGATGAGATCTCATGTTAATCTCTTCTTTGTCTCCTAGACAGAAATGAGCCATCTTTGAGACTTGAATGAGATTTAGGTGTTTTCTGCATCTTCTCAAATGTGCCTCAAATGTGGCTCATTACCTTAAAATCTCAGAGATAGTTCATATTTGTCTCGGGTGTGACTCACATATTTTTTGTTTTCCCAAAGCAATGTTTTCCACACATAAAGTATACAGTAATTGTAAACTGTTCATGTGGGTTTTCTGATGTGTTCTCATATGATCTGATATGATATGATGCTTGCTTAGTCATGTGTGTATAGTTAGTTAAAATGAAATAAAATTGAGTTCTTTATATTGAGGAATACTGAAAAAAATGTCACTCTACATTGCCCAATCCTGACTCATATACAGTATATTTAGTAAAACATAATGCAAAGAATGGCTAAAATGCTTTGGGGTTCAAGGGCTAGGGTTCTCTGACAAACAGTGCCATCTACACTAAAGACTGTTTAGTACTTTTTTTTATATACTTCATCTTACTCTTCACATACGGGTAGATGGAGGGGAGGGTTAGTAGGTTGGATCTCTAAAATGAAGATATGTAGATATGTAGGTTGATAATAACTAAAGTCAATTACAAAATTGCTTTGTAATAGCTAAATGTCTTATTTCAAAATCTAGCTTCTTTATTTATTTCTTTTTTTAATCCAACCACCAGTTATTTTATTATACAGTACACCCAGGTGTACCTAGTTGATTAACATGGCTACACCATTTACAAATGTGTACACCTTAATGGATTTATTGAAATTAAACTGGCAAACTTCGTTTACATTCTGTACAAATGTCATTACCAATAAAGAACTAAAATACAATTTCCAGAATATTTTCTTTATCAAGATGTGAAGCAATGAGATAATGTTTGTGTTCAGTGATTTCTGTAAACACTTATCATTTAAGACCAAACCTATTTTTGATTATACATTGATGACTAAATGTTCAACATTTTTTCATGGCCAACCCAATTAAGCCTACAGTACATATAGATTCTAATAATGACATAATTTTCCACAATTTCTCCTAACCATGCTCCAAGTCTGCAAATGTTTAAGTGGCCAGTGTGTTTACAGAAGTGTGCAGGGCATCGTCAGGCCTCGGTGTCAAGTCAACAAAAAACACTTTATCCATCATTCATCCAGACCTTTAGGTGGCGGTAGCGCACCACCTACTTTGTCTGCCGCAGATAAAAATGGAGAAGACTAAGACGACAATGCGGACGGTGCAGGTGGGTTTAACTTTTTCGCGCCGAATTTAAAATGAATTATTATTATTAACAAGGAGTTAGCTACACAGCTTACGTTTGTTCTTAATTTTTTTGAAAACCAATAGTTTTATTATAGAGTATTCAGTGTTTAACAGTAGTTACCAGAACATGTAACTTCAGTTAATTATATGCTATAGATAAAGACCAATATGTTTGTTTGTGGAAAGGTTATCATGGTAATTATATACATTTTACCTCTGGGTTCTTTTCAGAAGCATGCCACCTCAGGAGACCAAGAATCTCAAAGAAACTGCAGGAGAATGTTCTGGAGTCGCCATTAATTATATATATATATATATATATATATATATATATATATATATATATATATATATATATATATATATATATATAAAAGCAAGCATCCAATTTTTCATCTCCGTTTTGACTGATTCTTTTCATTGGAAGATTGTTACAATGCTGTGGCCTTTGTGTAACTCCTGTATAAATCATACTATGAGTTGAGCAGTATTACACTTAATATCTTTGTCAGATTGGGTGACATTTTGCATCATTTAGTGTCTTAATTTGCCAGATTTTGCCAATGTCTGTTATATTGTGTGAATTTAAAATGTATTACACTGTATGCTGTTAATTGAGGATTTGTGATATGTTCAATAAAACTGTAATATTTCTCATTTGTGTTTCATGCATCTCGTTTATATCTGATTTTAGTCTCATTATGGTCTTGTATATGGCTCATTTGCTTCTCCTTCAAATGCAGTTCTGTTTCTTATCAGATTTCTCAAATGTTGCTCAAAAATGTGTTTCAGGTTGTGTCTCAGTTATGTCTCTTTGTTTCTCTTTGTGGCGTTTAGAAGGAATGGAAAAGACAAAATCGAGCTTGCAATGAGACAGCTCAATTTAGTCTCATGAGACAAGAAAAAGCTAATTTTGAGTAGCAAAATTTTGCTATGGGTATCTAAAATGCTACTGTCTTTGCTTTATTGATTCAGCTTATCATAAACACTTAGTACTGCATTAGATCAATGTTAGATTCATTTTGCCATGTTCAAATATGCAAATACGGAGAGGGCCTGAATGTGGCAGCTAAAACTGATGCTGGAGAGAAATTGTGAGTGACGTCAAGACTGACTTTAATTGAAATGTTCAGTTAGATCCTCACCTCCGAATACATGCCATCCCCAAACCATTCCACACGTCTTATAAGTTGGGGAGACGTCTTTGTCTTCCATGCCACCACAATACCAGGCCACCATGAGTATCCTTTCACTTTCCCCCATACCAGCTCTCCAACACCAAAACCCTGTCCATCCTGCAGTTAGGAGACCCACAATTCAGAAATCATAGACATGATCTACCTTAAATGATGTAACATAAATTCAATTCAGATGTGCCCTGCGTCACATTTAGGACGTACAGATCTCCTAGCAACCCATATGTGCTATCATGAAGAGCTACAATAATAATAAGTAGTTGGGTACAACACCACATTTCATTGTTTTAGACTGGGTTATGCATTGATTTGCATTAACTGCTGAAAATAGAAGAAACCAATATTTTCATATTTATATTAACATATAGTTTTATAATTAAACTGGCAGGTTATTTGAAACTTGCAGAATAACATTAAAAACTAATATGTGTAATATAATGTTGAGTCCCCAAACCTTTTCCACATGTTCTTCGGTCTGCTAAAGTATATCTTAGTTCCTAAAGCCAATCTGTGCTCAGGAGCCAATCGGTGACTAATTCCTCTAGCACTTTCACAAAGTCTAATGGAAAAATTACCTGGTACACTTGACCTCTCTTTCCAGGCTTGGGACTTGGTGTAGGGATGCTTGATGCAGTTTGGCTTTCATCACTTTTTGTCTGGAACCAATAGAGAATCAACATATGCAACAAAAGGGAAGCTGGAGACTTCCTATACAATATGTACATCAGGGATCCGCTTGCAGAAAAAAAAAATCACACCAGCCAGATAGAAGCTGTTTACAGATAGAAGCATATGTTAACTTTACCATGCCTATGTTAAAGTTAGATGCACCAAGAAAGCTGAAGTGGGTAGATTTACAAAATTTAGTGTGTTAATCAGAAGGAAAATAAATTAAATAAGCACATGAACAGAAATTGAAAGGATGAAACAAAGAAGAAATAAAGAGCTGAATGAAGGATAGATATCCAGGTGAAAGGGGAGCGTCATAAGAAACAAGTGTTCAAGGCCAAAGATGTGTCCAGCTCACAAGACAGCAGCAAGAAGAAATGATGTCATCCAACATGCCACTTAATCAGCAGGCCAATTAAAAGTGCATTGACCAATAAAGTTATTCTTTTTCATTTTAAAATGGAAAAATAATGAAATATAACTGTTGAACAGTTTGATCAACAAAAGACAAGAGAACATCTCAACTGTGTTTGACATCAGTTCTGTCAATAATGTTGCAGCATTTTTCTGTCCAACAATTATCCCTGACTTGTGTCAGGTAGCAGCCGAAGAGAACCAATGAATATGTTGAATGGACAGATTCTGGGAAGCGAGGAATTTGTGTAAGTTAAATGAAAGGTGGGATCAAGAACATGGATCCAATGTATTTGTTGATTTGCTTGGAACTGCTATAGCCCAGACTATAATAAAGCACCTTTAAGCAAACCCCAAATCAGGACACAGCGCAGAATCCTGGCTTCAGCTTGGATAGCTACATACCACCTCTTCCTTCTTGTCTGTTTGGAGGTTCTGTGGTTTGGCCCAGGTCCCTGACCCAGCCTGAAAGAGAGTGCGTGCCTGCGGTTTCTGTCGCAAACTCCTTTCCCAACCGTAAATCCCCCTAATGGAGTCCTGAGGGATAACAAACAAACATACACACCCTCACTCAGGCCAGGCACCTCCAGTAGAACCACCAGAGACTGGAGTACACCCAAAGATGGGTAAGAAATGAAATGTTTTAGTAGGAAAGACAGGAAGAAGGGTTAATAGTTTATGGATTGGGTAGGTGAAGAGATGAACTTTATATCTAATCTAAATTTTTTTTATTTACCTCATTAGTCCAGGCAACATCATCTTCAGTAAAGACATGGCCACCATCTTTGTTTATTTTCATCACTGCAGCAAAGAAATTTTGGATACAAAAATTTAATGCCAGCTGCTTTGAACATTTATATTGCATCTACTCACTATCCATAGACATCTATTTATCTATAGGGGCAGTAAGCTAATACTCTTTTTAGACAGACCACTGATTGTCATTGCACTTGAACAGATCAAATATTTGATCAGAACAAATGAGAAACACCTGTACAGTATTAGAAAATAAGGTGCTTTGCCATCAAGAATACATGCTCTGACTGTAAAGCACTTATTTACTGTGTCCTGCTCACACCTGTCTTATTGGTAATCTTCTGCAGTCGCACCGTGCATGGCTTCAATGAGACTGAAAGGTCACTCATTTCTGGAAAACAGCATATTGTTTCTATCAATCCATCTGACTTCTTCGATCAGGATAACTAGCTGTGATTGGAAGTGTTAATTTTATACTCTAATAGAATACAAATCAGGATTTTAAGAACCTGTGTGATCTTAAGGACACACTGTTTTAAGTGGTTGCAGAAAGGCAACTGCTACCTGCTGAACTCTCAGATCAATGACAGAGCTAAAGCAAATATTACTGCACCACAATCATTTAACCCCTTAATGCTTAACTACCCTGTCGGGCACACCATGCAGGCACAATAGTAACAAGTATTCTAAACACCATGTTCCAAAATCTAGAAATTGCACAGTTGCAAGTTCGTTAAAACTACTATCACAGGGTACCAGTTGAAAGTACCTTAAAAGAAGGCTGAATGCTGGAGACCTGCAGGTTTTTGATTAACCTGTGCTGTTTGATCCTTGAACTATAAATATTGTCTACTGCAGTAAAAAGCTGAATGAAATAACAATTCAGTTTTTTGCTGAATTAATCATTATCACATGGCAATAAGCCATTAAAAAAACAATGGAATATAAGAACATACCAATGAATGCATTGTGTAAGAAGCCCTATTGCAGTGTGTTAACCTTTCGACAGAGATCAACTGCAACTAATATGTGTATTTAGTGTTTCCTCTTCTCATAGATCAACCTACCCTGTCTAATTTGTCTCTAAAAATTCACTTAAGTCACTGCTTACTCGATGGTTTCTTTTTCCTTCCATTTCGGTCAGGTGTCGTCCTACTACTGGAGACTTCAGAGGATGAATCATCATTGGTGGAATCCATTTCTTTAAGGGTATCAGAATCACTGTCTCCAAAATTGCCATCCAACTGGCCAATGTCCCCATTCTCTACTGCCTGTTTATATGGAAGGGGTGACATATGTTAAATTAATACGTAACATAATGTTAAAATGACCTCAATGTAAGAATGCATTGTTAAGATGAATTTGTTAGGGCTCCATTAATTTCAGATACATAGTAACATTTGTGCTATACATGCATTATGCACTAAAAGACATTTATGACCAGAGTTGGGGGACTAATTACATTACAAAATTACTGTAATTAAAAAGTAATCAGTTACATTACAGCATTACTTTGTGATAAAAGTAACTAGTTAGAGTACTTTTCCATTGCAGAAAATTTAAAATCCTTTGTGATTTCTGATGCATGTTGTCTTAGTCAAGACCTTTATAAATATTCTATCATCATCACTCAGTGAACTTTGGCCCATAACCTGTTAGCTACTAATAGCAGGAATAACAGAGGGGGGGCGGGTTATCAGGGGCTGGGCGGGGCTTGTAGGACGACTTTCACACACATTAACGGAATCACTGCACTGTAAAAAAACAAAGCGTAAATTTAACGATAAAAAACCGGCAGCTGTATACGGCAGCATACGGTAGCAATGTTTTCAGTTCTACAGGATCGCACTCATTATGCTGCATATTTTACAGATTTTAATTGCTTTTTTTTTTCGAGCCTGGCCGGGAATCACACCCAGACCCTGGAGGTACAAGGCGACAGTGCTAACTACTACACTACCATGTTTGTTAGGCAACTGTTGTCGTTGTTGGACTTCCTCGGTTTCCCCACGTCCCCTCACATGACTTGCACAACAACGACAACACTTATGTAGCATGCGAGGGGATGTGGGGAAACCGAAGAAGTCCAACAACGACAACAGTTGCCTAACAAACATGGTAGTGTAGTGATTAGCACTGTCACTCTCCAGGGTCTGGGTTTGATTCCCGGCCAGGCTCAAAAAAAAAAAGAACAATTAAAATCCGTAAAATATGCAGCATAATGAGTGTGATCCTGTAGAACTGAAAACATTGCTACCGTATTTTTTACAGTAAACTTCTGGCAATCACAGCTGTCGTTTTTTTATCGTAAAATTTACACTTTGTTTTTTTACAGTGCAATAACGGTGCTACCGTATTTTTTACAATAAAATTCTGGTAACCACAGCTGCCAGTTTTTTACCGTAAAATGTACAGATTTACGCACTGTTTTTTTTTACAGTGTGCTATCTGGCTCATGGATTACATAAATCGTCTGAATAACAGATTACAATTTTTAAAATATAACTAAATAACTAAGAACTTAAATGGCGGACCTAACGCGTTAGATTATTCGTTACATCAAAAAAGTATCAAATCAAGTACTCTCACTTTGTAACGCGCTACACCCAACACTGTTTATGATAAATATGTACAAAGCAAAGCATAGATAAGTTTCTATTTCAACAGCATATTTATGCATACCTGGGCAAAGACTTTCTCAGCTTCAAGAGGTGGACAGGGCAAAGCTAAAAGACTAAGAACCAGTTTCCGGAAAACAGATGTTTTTGCAGTGGTCTTGAGGAAAGAACTCCAGTGATGCTCCAAGGAAGGACTAGGAACACAATCTGACAAACCTTCTACATGTTTATTCTCACTGTCCTCACCATGTAATTCCTCATTAAGCTGGTATTCTAGAAACTCATCTTTGAGTTGGGATGAGTTGGCTAAAAGCCCAAACTGTTCACCCAGTTCTAGAATACCTTTGCTTGTGACCTTTAATCGTCCCTCTGGGCTTAGAAGTTGAGACATACTCCTCAGGATACCGTCACTCAAAGGTAGCCCCTTAGCAATGCAAGCTGTAAGTGCCTTATAAAAAGCCATACAATCATCCTGAAAGGCATTCAGGAAGTCTGTCTGCTCTGTTTCTCTCTCAGATAGAAACTTCTCCACTGCATCCCCACCAAAGCTCATTTCATTGCTAGGAAGGTGCAGTTTTGGGTCTTCGAAGATTGCTGGGTCTCGCTCTTTCAGAAAACGTACCACAGCCTGAGGATGGAGAAATGTTGCGGCATAGGAGCGAAGCAGACCACTTGCTTCGCGTAGGATCTGAACAAGGTCTGCACGAGCACAACCCTCACGTCTTTCCAGACGATCATTAAAATTTTGAAGTGGTCCAAGAGCATGGTCCAGGAACATAAAGGCTATCCTGAGTTTGGGATCCTTCAGTTGAGAGCAGATGTGTTTAGCCTTGTCATCATTCTCACTGCAGGAACCAAAATACGAGGTCATGTTTGTCCACATTTCAAGCATCTTCTTAATAAGGATACAAAAGTTTTTGCTGTTCTGGAAGAGAGAGTGGACAGAGCCATCAAGGCCACAAACACCAGCAAACAATCCCTTAAGATTGTCATTTTTAGTGCAGCAAGTAGAACAGTGCTCATAAACATCAACAATAAGCTGTTGAACCTTGTCAGAAAAGGCCTTTACTCCAGCATTGCAGGCTGAGTCTGCCAAAATATAAAGACCACCAAGAGCCACTGCTTTTGGATTGAGATTCTTCAGTTTCAGGGATATCTTCCCAGACATCTCATCTTGGTCATCAACATAGAAAGCTGCCATGTGGCTCAGAGGTAACTCAAATTTTTTCATGATATCCGTTAAAGACTCAACAATAGCGTCATCTTTATCTACACGCTGAAAAATGTCTAGAATCCTTACGCAATGTTTTTCAGCCTTTTCATCGAAGAACCCCAGAAGTACTACACAGCTGCAGTTCTCTCCCTCACTCTCATCACCTAGTGGCACTTTTCCATAAAGGTAGATGCAGTAAGGGACCTGCTTAGCAGCAGTAGAAATGTCTTTTGGGTACTGTAATCCAAGAACATGCCTGGCTGTATGCTGTGAGACCTTCTTACTGTCAGTAGGCAGACAGTATCTTTGAATGAAGCGCAGCATGAGTTCACTACAAGCTAAATCCTTGACCTGATTACCTTTTCTGAATGTCTTAAGTTGCATTTTGTGTTTTTTACACTGCTGGTGGTGTTTTAAATCATGCAAGCCTGAGTTTAACACAGTAAAATCTATGTCACAGATTGTACAGTATGCATAAACATTCCCCAGAGTGCTTGGCTTGATCCAGTTGAAGGTTTCCTGCCACTGGGGGTCATAAGTGATAGACCTTTTATCTGCAACATCCACATCTGAGTCGGAATCTTCCTTTTCTTTTCCTAAGTAGATGATTAATTACAATAATTAATTATTTAACCTTTTACATTTTATAACCTATTAAAATGTATATGACTTATATATGTATATGTCTGTATATGTGTGTGTGTATTATCTAACCACCTCTCAAAACTGGATACTACTGTATATTTTTGTAATAAATATTGTTGTACCGGAGGTATTGAGGTTTGTTGGTGACTTTTTTCTCTTTGGAGACCGAAGATTGGGTGGTGTATTTTTAATCTCCTGTCCATTACGTGCCTCCAGTGGGTCATACTCCTGGCTAGTCAAGTTAGCTTTGAAAAAGCTCCGGAACCACTTCAGAAAAGTAAAATTAGCCCTGAATTTCCCTTTAATAAGTTCTTCCACTGGGATAGACTGTAAAAAGAGGCAGACAACAACAACAGACAACATTTAAATCATTATGCAAATCTATATCTTTCAGTTTTGGTTTATATTTGGATACATAGTAAATCTAAGGTAAGCCCGTATGTTTGGAAGCCTTACTTTTTTGACACCCATTTTTTGGAATCCCGTCTGCAAAAGACTATAGTTGTGGCAAAAGTCTGCTTCAGCCTGGCACTGATACATCACTTTGTTCATGTCGATGGACCCTGGGAAGAGCCAGTCCATCAGCTGGCAAAAACACGCCCCTGCAATTAAAAATATAACAAGAAAATGCAGAGCAAATATGTACATTAAGGACTTTGCTGCATTCAAATGTGCTAACGCTGTTAATTTTTAAGGACTTCACTGTAAATAAAAACATACCTGAGCATATCTCTTCGATTTTAGTAAACTTAGTTTGTAGTTTATTATTAAGCCAGGTCAGGAGTTCATAGCGGCTTGAATTGTCCTTAACTTCATCTAGTTCCAAGTTAACAACTTTCGCCATTTTTCCGGTTTCCTGAAACAGGGTAAATGCATTTGGTCCTATAATCAGTTCATCATAGCAAAACACAAAATTTAATTCCAATGTTTTCACAATGATCTAATCTAAAAAATTTTTTATATAAGACATTATATAGCAGTTACATTTAAATACATAATCTGATTGGATGATAGGCATTCCCCCAGGGGTGATTACAGAGCACAACAGCACTGGGACATTTAATTATACGTATCACTCTGCGTCACAGGTGTTCTAACAATTGTTGTTTATACTAACTGTCAGTCACTGGGAAACACATGGGAGACTGTAGGTCGGTGCAGTCTGCGTTCCTGGAAACAGGAAGAGCAGCTGCCTGCCAAAACCCACATAAAGACCATCAAAACTCATGGTAACATGTTCAGCAAGAAAATACATCTGGGCCTGTATTTACTAAGCATCTCAGAATCACTCATAGGAATCATGCTCAAATTTCATATAGGACTGAAAATAGTCCAACCTCAGTGTAGGACATAAAAGTTATTTATAAAGCTTCCTATTCTTACTTTTGGCGAGGAGTAGGACTGCACCAAGGAAAGAGTGTGACATCACTTTTTTTTTTTAATAGTGGAAAAGTGAAATGGTTAAATCAGCGACAGTTGTGTGAAAGCTTTATGCACACAGACAAAACGTATACACATGTGACTCGGCAGCATAACCTTATTCTAATCAGACTGCTCCATCACACCTGTTTAAAGCTTCTATAATAAAGCTGTGTAGGACTGTCAAAATCTGATCAAAATTCTTTCTCCTCCGTGTGCGTCTCTGTCTGAATGCCATTTCGTTGCTACGCCTAACCAGTTATGCCAGCTCCGGAGGTCTCCTACATTGTGGTGGAGATGGGAGTGATTTCATATTCTAAGAATTTTGATAAATAGCTCTTATTCCTACTCCTAAAAATAGGATAAAAATTGCGTCATTGTGATAATTTTTGGCCAATTAGGAGCGATTTCCTACTCCGAGATACTTAGTAAAGGCACAGATAATCTTATGTCATCTTAAACGACATTTTTTCTCCTTAGTAATTTCTTCTAAGTTCCAAATTGCCTCTTTACCATCTGTGTTGTTCTGTTTATGGCTAATGCAAGCTACAATGCTAACTAGCTTCTAACACAAGGCTGAAACCAAATCTCTCTCTAACTCCTGATTAAGGACACTGCTTGGTGTAGAGTGGGACATTTAACTATGCATCCTAGGTATTCCAATGATTGTTAATTTCATTCATTTTTGGCTGAAACATGGGTGAAAGTATTTCGGTGCGGTCCACATTACTGATGAGTGAGCAGCTGCCTATGGAAAACCACATTCAAAACCGGCCACAGAACCATTTTCAGCATTAAAAAACATTTGAGGACAGTATGTCATCCTAATCCTTACATGCATGAATTATGACATCCTGTCTCAGCATTTTGTTTTTATTCTTCTCATGACATGCAAAAAATTTCAATTGTGAACTTTTTTAAAATCTGCATTTTTAAGATGTTATAGTTTGAGAATTTAACCAAAAGGAATGTGTATTCGTAGTCTAATCAACTGAAATGTGTATTATGTAAAACGTATGGCAATATATTGGGTTTGGTAATGTTTAACAAAACTTTAACAAACATACTGTTACGGACTATCGAAAAACCAACACTGTGGCTAGAATGTATGTGTGTAGAATGTACTCTTGCAAAATCTGTCTTCATCAACAAATGAAACGACTACAAATACTACTTTTCGGATAAAACTCAGCAATATAGCATCTTCAGTCAAAGTGGCTCTTATATCGGTTCATCAAATTTACATACTATGAAAGTTGGTCATGCACCCAAGGCACAAAGGCCCAAGACACTGTATGCAGATGTTCTTGGTCTTTCCTGTGCATGCAACATCAGCTAATTCAAATTCTTATTCAAACCAAGATGAAGATCTTCCTCGTAGGAGGAGTACTTTCTTGTACATTCTTGATCTTGGGTGTGTGAGGAATTACACATACATATTTATATATTTCTATTTATTTTTCGGCATGTATACAAGTTTGTATTGGGTCATTATTTCATCTTCTATCAGATCTGCAAGCAATAGATGCATAAGGCAAATTTGGCTACACTGTCACTATTACAACATAGAGAGCATGCAAATCACAACATCTTGGGAATAAATTGTGTTGGTGGAACTGTATGTAAGCAATATAAAAGCGATCAATTTCGTGCTGCTGTACTAAATATTAGCACCTGATATTAGCTATTAGTTTCATGTGTTAGCTACTCAGTAGTTTGTAGAACATTTGTTAAGAAGCAAGACCCCACTTGCAACCATGCTGTTGCAGTCCTGTCTGTGTGATACTGCTTAATTATTGCGTTATTACAATTTGTTATATATTAATACATGTTTAACAGATATATTGGAAGGATGGCTTAGTGATTAGCATTGTCGCCTTGCACCTCCAGGGTAGGAGTTCGAGTCTTGCCTGTATGTGTGAAGTTAGCATATTCTGCGGAAACTATCCTGTGCTTGGTGGGTTTCCTCTGATTACCCTGGGTTCCCCCCACATTCCAAATACATGCAAATTAGCCAAACTAGTATTCCCAACTTGCACGCAGTGTGTGAATGACAATCGGACATCAACTCCTTATGTAACTGCCAAACTGACAAACAATTGATATATCTCCAGGAAGGAGATCGCCGATGTGCCGGATGGCACGTAGACGAACCAAAATTCCAAAAAAACAAAGTGGCCGACATAAGAACGAGTTCCCTTCTGAGAGCTTGTTCCTAATTTAACTAACGTTTCATGATCTTGTCCTTGTTCTTTATAATGCCGACGGTTGAACGACTGTCTGGCAACTTTTCACCTTTATCCATTCTCTCAATTATTTTCACTTTTGTCTCCATCGTTATTGCTTGGCGCTTCTTAACAGGACCAGCTTCATCGCCACTGCTTTCACGCTTGTTTTGGACATCCAGGGATGTGAGCTGTCATTACGACAATGTACGTAGGGACCTTACGCAACTGAACATGCGCAAACACTTGTTTGTATCTCCAAAACTTCATAACTCAAATGTTCATACTGTATGTAAGGTTTTTTTTTTTTTACTGTATATTGTGATCCAGGCTGCATTTATTCAAATGGAATTAACATGCAACTATTAATCTCCCTCCTTTGTAATGTTTTAAATGTACTTTATTTTTAATCATTTTTGTGCACACAAATTTTTGTGCGGCCATATTTGATTGATCTGTTTACTAATCAGTTCTGCAGTCACTAACCCTGTACTGCTGCATGTCTGAGATTATGAAATAAACACGTGACCTTTTAAAAATGATATATGTATGTTTTAAATGAACGAGCTCAATGTGATATGTTTTGTATATTTATGGGTATTTATTCAATAAATCCACGTATTTATTGCCAGGCAATATTCTCCATAAGATATTAATATGTACATTAGTTATATATGCTAAAGTACATCATGTAATGCAAAACAATGTACGTTTAATCTTGGCTAAAATAGTGACTACTGCACTATTTAATACATTTAGACATGAATGTACTTAGAGGAACGTCATTGGCACTTTTAATATGTGTTTTTGGATGAAAATATACTAGAATACGGCTTCCTGTGTCAGTCGTCAGTTCCGACGCTTGGAGATCTGTAGTCTCTCTCTCTCTCCTCCCCGTTCACAATGCATAGAAAAAAAAAATCTCGCGGGACAGATTTTGCCGCGAACTTTCCCTGCTGGTAGGAAGTTCTGCAACCGCACTTCTCTCTTGTCCAAGGCGATGTCTTTTTCTTACAGTCGGGTTCAACGATACTGCACGGGGTTTTGAATGAATTCGAAGACCCTGTTAATGGATGCGTACATAACAAACACCAAGCTGGGACACGCCGGCTTCTCATAATGTCTCCACCTCTGTGCAACATTCATTTCAGCAAACACTTAATTGCCACGACGTTCGCCTATTTTGTGAAAGCGCTATCCTTGTTTTTACCTATCATGATTTTCCCACACATCACAATAAAATCGCTTTGTTTTATTCGAATGAGAAATCAAACTGCCGTCTAAAATCTCTACAGCGCTGTTCGATGTCTTCTCCATAAAGAAGACCGGCTTATAAAACACTAGATGCAAGCTAAATACTTGGTTATTACTCCTACATATAGGTGTTAGTATGGTGTGTTTTACTGTTTTATTGTATTTTAAGCCGGCTCGGTAGCCTTTTGTGTTTCTTTGTGTCTGGGGGTCTCCTATGCCCATTCTATCCAACTGCTGGTCCAAACAGAAAGTGTCATACAGAATGGTACAGTGTTCACTGCTTTAACAGGCTAAAAGGCCTCTGGAAAATGTTTAAACACGCGTTTCTTTAATAAAATTGAACAAGTCCTACCTCTGCTTGCTTTTGCTCCCGGAGGCCACTAGTCTCTCTACTTTAGGACCTAATCCCCAATGCATAGCTCTTGCTCTGCTCTACCCCTGACGTCTATCAACCTAACCATTTTGCAGAACGTGATTGGTCAGGAAGGCGAAGTGGGCGGTCCTTGTATAGCGCTCGATTTTATTTAGTAAAAAAAAAAAACGCGGTCACGTGGCACAGGCTACTCGTATTACAATAATGTTGAAGCGATGGGTTCGCGATGGTCATGTAGGGTATAAGAGGCGTACGCGTTACGTTCAGACCCGAAATGGCTACAGTCACACGTTTTCGTTGGATATGAATGAATATGAGTTTTCAGTTTATGTTATATTTTCATAAAAACAATTAGTGTGCACAGCTGTTAATTTTCATGTTGACATAACAGAAAAATCCAGTTACGTGCAGCGAAAATAAATGAATGTATGTTTGTCATGTCGAGTCTCTTTGGCCTTGTTTGTTTGTTGCGGGTTGTTTTAAAATTTAGCCCCTAGGTAAACATTCGCACTATATATAACGTGTTACTGTTGTCCTTTTCAAGCACTATTCTAAAAGCACAGGTATTTGCTTCCGTTAATTTTTACGTCCCAGGTATAAATCTGGTAGATGACGGTGTTCCGAGGGTGGAATTTATTATTCGAGGGTTTGGCTGATCATGGTGCTAAGCTGTTTCCAGCTTTGTATTCTGTAGCTATTTGCTTTTCGAAAACACTGTGAATAAAATTGTTCATTTAACATTTCACTATACGTGTCGTCTAGTCATATACAATTAAGCTATACAGTGTTGTCGAAAATGAAGAACGCTGTCTACGTAAATATCCAAACTGGCTAATTTTCTCAGCTCGGTTGTACGCGGCGAGGGAAATGGCGGCTCAGATCATTTTTGATGTGGTCTATGTGAGGGCTATAAAACACTAAAATGATATCAGTGCAAACGTAAACTCTTTTCAAAACACCTGCGAAGTCTATGTAGTGTCCAATGTATAACGTAAAAACGAGAAATATCGCTTGTACAAACAAAGAATACAGGAAATAAAGAAAAATAAGGGAACAATTTGTCTCCTTCAGAATATAACTTCCCCATGAATACGCTGCCCAGTGGAGCTGTTAGTAAATAGGCTGAAATATGCACCATCTAAAATATTGCCCACGATTGGAGACATTCTATCATCTTGAGATCCAAGTCTGATTCCTGGGTGCTACTGCAGCCATTTGCAGGACAAATAGATTTATGGATATAGAAAAGAAAAAATATTATGAGAGAAGGATAAGCTCTATCTACTGTATATAACTATATATTTTGGTCCTAATAAAAAGTCGGTTGGGTGTTCTCCAAATGTTCACATTCAGTCCTCTAAAGGTCCAATGGATGTCCAAGGATCATCTTTAATAAGATCCTGGAGACATAAAGGAAACCCTACACAATGAGAAACATTTGTAGGGGACGTTTAGGGGACATTCTTGGGATTGTTTTTTGTTTGCTGGGATCATGGTCGGCAAACCAGATAGTTGTAGTTTTGGCATCTTCATTAAGCTTGTCAGCAGATCGAAGTGTGAAGCATTCTAACATTTCTGCCTTGACATTGGACAGTTGATCAACATCAGCAGATGACATGGCACCCCGAATCATCATTGACTGTGAAAACTTCATACTGGATTTCAAGCACCTGAATGCTGTTCCTCTCCACTCTTACTCCAGACTCTGAGACCTTGATTTCCAAACGAAATGCAAAATTTACTTTAATATTTTTAAGAGGACTTTGAACCACAGCACAATGGTCTAGTGCTTTTTCCTCTTAACCCAAGTACGAGACTTCTGACATTTTCCCTGTCTCATGACTGGTTTGATGCTAGGAATTTGATAATTGTAGTGCATTTCATGAAGCTGAGCCATGGTGGCTCTTTATGCACTGACTCCAGACTTACTTCACTCCTTGGTGGCACACTCTTCTTAAAGCTACGATCATCCCTGTTGCTTGTATACCTTCTCTTATGATACTTTTCCCTTCTGGTAAATTTTCCATGTGTATGTTTCAATACAGCACTCTTTGAAGAGCCATACTTTTCAGTGACAACGTTCTGGATCTTGAACATCTTTTGTTAAAAAATAAATAAATAAATAAATAAAACTTGGATCCATTGGTATGTTTTGGGAGTCTCTTTAAGGTTGAAAAATATTTATTTATGATATAATTTGTATTGTTTTCAGACAGCAGATCCCAGACATATGAGCAGTCCTCCCCCCCTATGCATTTATCTTCATAAATAGCTGACCAAGGTCAGTGGCTATAGGCCATAGAAACATGTGTACTTCACAACTACAAATACTCTATTGTACAAACAGTTATTATATTTACATTTAGACATTTGGCAGAAGCTCTTATCCAGAGCAACTTACAAAAGTGCTCTGAAGTTTCTGTCATTGTATAGATCCTTACATTGGGTTACTAAGATACTAACTAAGTGCCATCATTCAAACGCTGTTCGGAAGTGGGGGGATTAGGAGATACTCAAATATTAGGAGACACCCAAATATTGTATAGTCGTTGTTTAAAGATTACCAGAGACTCAGCTGACTCAGCCGAAAATAAACTCTAGACATGTTAAATTAACATTGGGTTCCACCATGCACATTTAGATATTATGTACTGTATATTGTTGACTTATACTGTATATTTTCCTTTTTATATAATCTGTGTGGTGCTTGTCACCAACAGCCAAAACGAAATAACTTACGTGTTAAAATACTTTCAGTCTACATAGATTAATGCATACAGTAAACTATAAATAAACCACTAGATAAGTAGAAATAAGACCAGTAGAAGGTCTAAAAAAATTTAACCTGGAAAGTAATCTAGTAATAAATCCAATCAATAGACTTGAATATCTTAATTATTAACACTATAAAGCTGTATTTTTATCACACCTAAATTGTGCTCCTCATTTACTGTGTATTATGTACTGCTGCTACTATTACTACTACTACTGCTAATAATAATAATAATAATATTAAAATTAACAAATCAAAGACAAATACAAATACAATGATTGCAGCCTAAAAGTAACAAGACAACGACTTACATTCAGCAGACAGAGAAGACCAAACATTTGCTTTTCCACCTTAGACCTTGTGTCATGAATTGACACTGGAGGGAGACTCAGTCATTGGCCAAACTACAATATGTGCTCAAGTTCAATTTGCAATTCAAATGCAAGAAACAAAACACCTTAAAAAATGAAAGTGAAAATGCTTGAGAGAAACTCCAGCATAGATGGATGAAGTACTGTACTAACCCAGACTGGAAACACACTCTACCCTGTGCACACTCATACAATTACCGTGTGTACAAAAGCATAATGTTTTAAAAGTAACAGTTTAAGTGCCTGATTAATGTCAGGTTATGCATCTTGATTGAGGAAAAAAGGACTTAAATAACGTTTTACAGATACTGTTTGTTTAGTTTGTTTTTGACGCCTGCTCAGTAACCACAGTTTGAAAAGGTGAATGAAAGGAGCCCTTCTGGGAGTAACAAAAAACCAACAAAGTATAGCGCCTGACTGTACCATGTCACAAATTTCCCCTATCAGTGTGTAGCAATTTCCCAATTAATCTATTTTATTTACCCTATTCATCTGTGCATCCTAATTAGTTTGGTTATTTGTGCTCTCTTGTTTCTGTTCCTTTGTGAAACCCCATGAAGTGTGTTAATGCATTATTTTCTGTTCCTGTTTTCTGTTTTTGATGCCTCCCTACTTACAGATCTATGACTGTGACTGTGACATTATGAAGATGGATTAAGATTTTCCCTGATAAAACATACAGTACACTATATACAGACTTGCATCCTGCTCCTAATTTGAATTGAACTTGGGTGTGGTGGATAAATAGTAGATAAAAATATGTTTGATTATGTCCTCTGTTATGTTGTCTGTATTGAAAACAGGAAGTCACATTTGCGAAATCAAAGGTTGCCAATAATTATGGACTGGTTTAAAGTAAAACAGAGGGGAATACTTCTTTTGTTATAAACAAAACAGAGTTCTGAATGATCAGCAAAGTGCAAGTTACACCAATTCTAGTTCTGAAAAGAAAGTCAGCCCAGATATAGATTGGAATGTGAGGTGGTCAATAAAGCAGTAGAGGACTTAAAAACTCCTGAATGGTTTTGGTTCCACCCCTTTTAAATAATAGTGATCTATGCATTCTGTCACACCATCCTTAAGGAACTAACAATGGTATAGAAGGTGTGTGAAAGGATGGGATGAAAGGCTGTAGAGTGTGTGCTGACTTTAGGCATACTGTTTAGTCATCCAGTAACAGAAAGAAAAATACTAGTACTTGATCACATTTAACTGAACGAGTCAAACGACAAGGTTCATTGTGGGATCTAAGGTTTATAAGGCTTCTCACCCCTGAAAAGCAAAGGGGCTTTGGGCTCTTCCTCCTCATTTCCTCTCCCACTTGATATATGTAACTGAAGATAACGGCTTACTGACCGCAATCTGCTTCCACCACACTACCTTACTAGTTTCACAATTGTTTTAGTTTTTGTGATCAGATACTCTACAGCCCTAAACTCCCTCAAAACATGACTGCAAATACAGCTATCAGACTAAGATCTCACTGACTTTACCACTGAGATGACAAACCCCACAAAACACCAAGCCATACTTTATTTCTCGTAAGGTAAGGGTCGAGGCTGTTTTTTGGGTAACCCTATGAAAAAAGAATAAAGCAGTATGCATGCGTTTAATATGTATCTCAGCATTATGCAGCACATGCAGTGACTAATGGATTTTTTTTTCAAAAAAGCAAAAAAAAAAAGCCCTTTATTATAGAGCTGAAGATTAATGCCAATTTTTCAGTTAGACAATTTTACACTCTAGAAACTACTGGCTTGGCTAGGTTTCAATAGTTTCTGTACTCGAGTCCTGGGGCAGAACATTACAAAAGCCACATCAGGGTATTTTGAATTTGTTACATTCTGACTCATTCTTTTAGTTTTTCACTTGAATTACAATGTACACCATTTTATTCCAGTATGTGATAATGTTTAATAAACTTTTTTTGTACTCTTTCTGTATATAATATACAGAACAGTCAAGCTGTATATGAGCTCCTCTTGTCTGGTATGGTGCGGTTAATTAGGCAGAGTTTTTAAGACATGCGTGACAGGTAAGAGTCCTTTTCTTTGAAGCTGGAAAGACTTTTTGGTGTTTGGTGTGGGCCTGGTACAGATAAACTTTAATGTTGTTGCTCATAGCAATTTTCTCTCTTTTTTTGGAGAGTAATGTAAAAACATATAATTTTTAGGGTATACACTGTAAAAAAAAAAAACGGTAAATTTTACAGTAAAAAACTGGCAGCTGTGGTTACCAGAATTTTACCGTAAAAAAAACGGTAGCACCGTTATTGCACTGTAAAAATAACAAAGCGTAAATTTTACAATAAAAAAACGGCAGCTGTGGTTGCCAGAAGTTTACTGTAAAAAATATGGTATATATACGGTAGCAATGTTTTTGGTTCTACGGGATCGCACTCGCTATGCTGCATATTTTACAGATTTTAATTGTTCTTTTTTCGAGCCTGGCTGGGCAGTGGCGGTTCTACACTGATTTACTCCCTGGGCGAGACCATCTCTGGGCGCCCCCCTGAATTTCTTTGTGTATAATTACAGTATGTGGATTTTTTTTTTTTTTTTTTGCAGAAGATGGCCAGCCTTTAACCCTTCTTCATTGCATTTTTGATAATTAGACTCATTTATCACCTAACCTGGTCTCACCACATATGTAATTGTACTTACAGTAAGGTATATAAAAACAACTACACTATGCATGTTAAAATATATTCTAAAGTATTAAATGATGAATTGCTCACTGACAGAGTGGGTAGTGTTGCTGCCTTATAACCCCAGAAACCCCGGTTTGATCCTTAGTTTGGGTTAGTGTATCCACTGGCTTCTGTACATTTTCCCCCTTATCAAGCAAGTTTCCCCACAGGTTCCTGGTTCCCTTCTATTGCCCAGAATCATGCAGGTCCAGGGGTTGACTACTACTCCCTGAGATTGACTGGCATGCCAACAAGAATTAATTTTGTCATCAGTGTGCCTATGCCAGGCTCCATATTCACTGGGACACTCATGAGGATGAAGTTGCTACTGAACATGGAATGCTAATTAAATTTTGTATGCTAACTCAACATTTCCATAGATAGCCCAAATTAACTAGAGTACCCACACTTATTTTAAGCTAATTACTGTATCACGAAGAGTATCACCCATTGAAAAATACACATGTAAGCAACTAAACAAAGAACAATGCATTAATTCTCTCTGTATAAATTCTTGTTGTCTGGACATGGTATTCAGTCACAAACACATTTCACCTTTGATGTTTCCTCAGTTCTACCTGGGGACACAAATATGTAGAGTCATGAGACTGACATGACACCAGGGCTAATGTCCAGTGATGCACTGATTGAAACATGTCAAAACAAGGCTTTAGGAAGGAGAAAGGCAGTGTTGGTCACCACACTCAGATTTGACTAAAATGGAGTCATTTCTAGAATTTTTTTTTTAAAGAAGTGAGCTTACGGCTGCTTGTTTAGTGAGTTTTTTGTTTTGTGTTTTTTACCTGATCTAATTAGTCGCACCAGTAGCTGAGTACTGCTAAAGACTGATGCTAGCTAACATTAGATAACCCATTCGAATTAGTATGTTAATACCATATTCCTTATTTTTATTCCACCTATCATATGCCATATTTTCATTTCACCCATACAAATTTTTATTTTGCATGGCAACCAAGTCATTATGTTATTAATACTATATGAAATAACCTAGGAAAATCATACATGCCACTTAAGAATCAACAACAACAATTCAAACACTGACCATCCTCCTCGTAGTTTAGAGTGTAAGGACAATGGGCTTAGTGTTATAAGCTTTAAAGTTTGTATTATGACTTTATTGCTAAATAATATCTATAAATTCTTATATACGGTAATATTAGCTGTTTATGCAAGACAACACTATCTGTCTCTATTGTGCCGAAAGGTATTTGGTCTTTTCCAATATAATGAATCAATAAATGACAATGGCAAAGACAAGCTTTTGCAAAATCATATTTAGCTCATATTTAGTTGGTCAAGACAAAAACAAGCAAAGAAACGAACAATAAAATACATCTCAAAAGATTACAATTGTTCACTGACAATGTTAAATGTCTGTTAAACCATTGTTCATTCTTGTTCCTAAATTACAGAACATAGGGTATAAGGATTTTTTTTTTTTTTTTTTTTTTTTTTTGCCCTGGAGCCAAACAGTCATGCAGTCATGCTAACTAAACAAAAACATGGTTGAAGGAAAGAGGCCAGGATTCACCCCTCATTAGTGATCTGCAAAAGGGCATCTTCTGGCATTTTTAAGGTCAAACTAAATGATAAACATATGTATAGAGTAATCAGACTAATCATAACCATTACAGGATGCTATAACTCAAGCCTAAATGAATTTATATTCATATGAATATTATAGTAATGATCTCTGTTAAATGCACAGAAGATAAAATCTTCAGATTGTTTTTTTTATTTTATTTTATTTATTTATTTATTTTTTGCTGCTTCGGTCAAGAGGGTCGCCACACTGGATCATTCATTCCAAATACAACATGGCACAGATTTTATACTAGACACCCTTCTGGCTTTCCGCATGGCAGTCGAGAAGCCTATTACTGAGCTGTAGTTGGACCCAAGAGTGGCAGTTATCAGTTATTTTTGGGTAATGATTACTGCTAGTTGAAAGCATTACAATAAGGCCTAATTTTCAAGTCAGTGAGCCATTTAATTAAATTTGGTTTGACTAAAATTTTATAAAAATTGTTTTCATAAAAAAAATAATAAAAAAAATGTAAAAATTTAAAAATAATTTTATAAAAATTGTGCATGATGTTCAGCACTTGAAACTCAGATTATTAAACAGTGAGTACAATGAAACTACTAAAAGGTTTTGTAATTAGCAAGAGTAAACGTATATTTTGAGTTTGTTGTGGTCATTGTAGTAATAGTATTGTGTTAGGCACAGGTGGAAAAGAACAAGTGCATTGTGGAGCAGCAGGTGGCATTGCTGCCTCATAGATCCATTCCTGAGCTCAGGTTACTGTCTGTGTGGAGTTTTGCATATTCTCGGTTGGTTCATTGGTTTCGTCCTAACGGCAGCTGGCTGTGGCAAATTACCCGTAGGTTAAATGAGTGAATGAATATCTGCGTGTATGGTGCACTGCAATGACCTGGCATTCACTGTGAACTTGACCAGGATAAAGTCCATAAGTATAGTCACAGGTTAAGCTGAAAATTAATACTTATATTCTTACATAATGTGACATGTATTGCAAATCTCTAATATTTTTACTGGTTAATAATTAAAAGTATTTTTTAAATACACATATTATAACCAGAATATCAAATTGATATTTAATTTATGTATAATATACAAAGTGCACAAGGTGCGTAAATCTGTAAATTTTATGGTAAAAAACTGGCAGCTGTGGTTACCAGAATTTTACCGTAAAAAATACGGTAGCACCGTTATTGTACTGTGAAAAAAACAAAGCGTAAATTTTACGATAATAAAACGACAGCTGTGGGTGGCAGAAGTTTACTGCAAAATATACAGTAGCAATGTTTTTGGTTATATGGGATCACACTCATTATACTGCATATTTTACAAAGTTTGATTGTTCCTTTTTTTTTAGCCTGGCCAGGAATCAAACCCAGACTCTAGAGGTGTAAGGCAACAGTGCTAACCACTACACTACGAGTCTTGCTATGCAATTGTTGTCATTGTTGGACTTCCTCGACTTCCCCATGTCCCCCCGCTCGACTTGCACTCCAACAACAACAACATTTATGTAGCAAGCATGGTAGTGTAGTGGTTAGCATTATTGCCATGCACCTCCAGGGCCTGGGTTTGATTCCCGACCAGGCTCGAAAAAAAAACAAAAAAAACAATTAAAGTCCATAAAATATGAAGTATAATAAGTGCAATCCCGTAGAACTGAAAACATTGCTGCCATATTTTTTACAGTAAAATTCTGGCAACCACAGCTACCGTTTTTTATCGTAAAATTTACAGTTTGTTTTTTTTACAGTGCAATGACGGTGCTATCGTATTTTTTACGGTAAAATTCTAGTAACCACAGCTGCCAGTTTTTTACCGTAAAATTTACAGTTTTTTTACAGTGTAAAAAATATAAAATCATATTTAATTAAAATATTAAATGAATTAAAAATGACACAGGCCATTTTGACGGATTTTGTTCTGTCACATAACTATATATATATTCAGTATGCCTGAATACTACTAACACAACTATACAATAAAAAAAATCCCAAGAAGACACAGATTGGATACAGTACTTTTGGATAAGTTCTTGACATGAACAGGCTCATTATACAGCAAGTGTAGCACAACTAACAGCCCCTGCAGGGGGTCATTTTGCAAATGTCACAGCCAATCAGCTTTACTCAGCAAACATGGTGTCTGTGTTTATGTCTCTTCACCAGGACACTGTTGCAGCCAGTCAGGCAAACTGATGAGCAATCTGACAGGCAGGGAAGCAACCCAGCAGCTGAGTGAATAATTGGGAAGACACCGCTGATGTGAAGGCTAAATGAGAACTACTGAAATATCACAGAATAAATCAATGAATGTTTTATAATTATGGACAAATTAAATTAAACTTCAGATTTTTTATTTATTAATATCATGGGGTGATAAATATGAGTACCATTTGTCTTCACAAGTTACTGATGCAGGTATGTACATTCCATGGAAAAAATCTTGTACTCTGTACTTTGTGTTTTTCTCACTTTTATACATTTTATATTATTATTATTATTATTATTATTATTATTATTATTATTATTATGAGTAGTAGTAGTAATTACAGTAGCAATAGAGTAATATATTTTTTTCAAAGCTTGTTTTAGGGCTGTTAACTTACAAATACAGGTGCTACTTGGAACCCTTTCTTTGAGAAAAACATTATGTTGACCGTAGTATGTTATGAAAAACATGTTTTGCATTTGCTAAAAGTTTTATATTATACCTTGAAAAAAATGCTTCTTCAACTGTTATATAGCTATATACATTTCTTCCTTCTTTTTCTTTTCAAATGCAGTAGTAATACATTTAAAACACATTAGTAACTATATTTTGTGCATATTTTGTGTGTCTAGTTATGTTCCAAATTTGTGAGAAGCTATAAGTCATAGGGTGTGTGTATTTGGTGGGGGAGGACATTTTAAGGTCATCAAGGGCACACACACACACTTTGGCTTTGTGTAGCACCTTTGTGTTTCCTCTCTAGAGGGGCCCATGTGGTTCTAGCACAAGAGGAGGTAATACCAAGGGGGGAAAGTTTACAGTTGTATATGACATTCAGTTAAATTACATTTTATTTATATAGCGCTTTTAACAATGGTCATTGTTTCAAAACAGTTTCACAAAATTAAAAGAGAATTATTGAAATGTGTATGAGCGCGAAAAATGTGTATAGATTATAATGATCAGATCGTTCCTGATAAGCAAACAAAGGGCGACGGTGACGGTAGCAAAAAATAAGAAAATAAGATGGCGATAGGAAGAAATCTTCAGACGAACCAGACTCTCAGGGAACCCCATCCTCATTTGGGTGATAGCATTAATATAATTTTTAATGAACGATTTAAAATAAATAATCATGTTTGAAGGTCATTTGGCACCCACTTGTTGCTTGTTAAAAAAAGGACACGTATCTTCAAAATCCAAACACAAAAAAGTTTGTGAGTAAAAAAGGGAATTTGACAAAATACTGTCTAGGGTCAAAATATTGTCTAAATCATTCATCTATTTAGTAGAATCAATATCTATTCAAATGTAATGCAAAAGTCTATGCTACTCTTACATTTTAACTATAATTACAGCCAGAAGAAAAAATGTGAACTCTCAAATTGAGCATATATATATATATATATATATATATTTTTTTTTTTTTTTTTTGCTTTGTTCATAGAACAAAATGATCATGTGTATCTTTGCTATTTCTTTGCCTAAGTGATTGATTTTAAACTTTTTTGCTCAGTCAAGTTTGGGTAGTGTTGTAGAGAACACTCAGAGTCTCTCTTTTTTTTTTTTTTTTTTTTAGAAGATAACGGCTTTTATTATCAATTCAGCTGGTTATGCAAAGCTTACGATACCATAAATAGTCGCATTCCACTACACACATGTCAGACATACAAACACATGTATACCATATACATCACACACACATCACGCACCCCAGCTAATATACAGTAGTTTGTATCCATGTTGGGTATTAACATGAATAACATTGATTCTTCATGGCTCAATTAACTAAATAATTATACAGTTTCCCACTCTGGGACTCTGGGATAAGTTCCATACCAAATGTTCTACCTAGAGATTAAATAAATCTAGCAGAGAATTGGCCAAACCTCTCCTGTCACACTTGACTAGAAGGGAGTAAAAGACTCGACCTCGTAACTTAAAAAAAAAATACTACACTTTCCACAACACAGTGACATAACATAACATTGATAAAACACTTTTCTAAGATTGACCTAGTTATGTAAATCATGTCAAACATAAAATGGAACATGCATAACCCAATACAAATTAAAAGTCAGTATCATTTTGAACATTTTTATTGTGGTATAATAGTCTTCGACCTAGATACTTTGTGCATCATAGAGGGTCTCCTTTTGGGGAGAGGCCAGGCTAGTGCTTTCACCCAAGGCATGGCTCATCATTAATCATCTTCTTCGTCTTCTTCCGAGGTGCCTGAACTTACTTTGGTGATTCTTGTGCGATGATTCAAATGATACTACATGGTCCTGCTTTCCACCTGGACCGCTGTGAGAGTAGCAGCTACGACTTTGTGAGTCCTCTCCCTCCTTGGTTTGTTTCACGTATTTCTGAACACTCTCAGATATACCTGGTCTCACAGAATGATTGGGCATCCCATACAATTCATCACTAGATGCTTAAATGGCCCTTCTGGTACCGGTAGATGACCTATAGGTGTCGTAGTTCCTTTCCTAACATTATTTTGACAACACATTATGTCTCTCTCATTCAACATTCACACTCACCTACGTCTACGGGTAACCATACAGACCTATATTAAGGCTAAACGAACTCAAAACACCCTTTTTATTAAATGCCTATTACATCTTTTTGACCTTAAAGCTAGAACCAGTGTTAATATAAGCAGGCCATCACAAGAAAGTTTCTGCTCATAGACCCAAAAAGCTGGATCATTAAGTTATTGGTGAACAGTGGCTGAAAATTAGTCAATCCTTAAATGAAGCATACAGTGCACTACAGTGACTTCAGTTTTTCAGAAAAACCATAGAAATATCATTTTGGGAAGTTTTTTTTTTTTTCATCCCAAGTACTGAAGAAACAGATACATCTTAATAAATTTTTTATTTACATCTAGAGAAAGTTAATTTCACCACCTGCTGTAGGTGCCAGAACACAAAAGAATCTAGATGCATGTCTTCCTTGATCCCTGAGAGATGGTGGGATCAACCGAGCAGTGCTGGAGGATTGGAGGGAACGTGGTGCGATGCAGGGTGTGATTAGAATTGAGACGTAAGTGGGTGCTGGACCATTTTTAGCTTTGTAGGCAAGCACCAGGGTTTTGAATTTGATGCGGGGCAGATACAGGAAGCCAGTGCAGACTGCGCCGCTGCACCACTGCGCTATCAGTTACTTAACAGCAATACAATTAATTGATATACAAGCAGTATGTTCCTCATAAAAACGATATCTATAATAACCACTGCGCTATCATTTACACAAGGCAAGGCAAGTTTATTTGTATTGCACATTTAATACACAATGATAATTCAAAGTGCTTTAAATAATAGAGAAGAAAAAAATCAGGAAATGAAATAGAAAATAATCACTTTTAATCGTTTCAAATAAAAATAAAAGTTAGCAATAAAACTTTTCAATTTTTATTTTAAAATCAAAATAAAACAGTTTATACATAATATATTTTATACATAAAATACAGCGGAGTCAGTTTGGACGTAGCTCAGTGCTCATTCAATAAATTTACAGCTAAACAAATGAGTTTCCAGTCTAGATTTAAATGTGACTAATGTTATAGCACATCGAATCTCTTCTGGAAGCTCCAATTGGGGGCGGCGTAATAGCTAAGAGTGGACTCCACTTGTTTTGTGTGCACCCTTGGTATTTCGAACTGACTCGAACCTAATGATTTGAGTGGTCTGTTAGGTTTATATTAGTCCTAAAAGTATTTTTAAAAATCTATCCTAAATGTTACAGGAAGCCTAGTTCTAGTTCAGAATCTTATCAGCAGTGTTCTGGACGAGCTGAAGCTGTCTAATGGTCTTCTTGGAAGGAGACCATTACAATATTCCACCCTGCTGGTGATAAAGGCATGGGCAAGTCTTGATTGGAAACAAAACATCTAATTCTTGCTATGTTTTTGAGATGATAGTATACTGATTTAGTTACTGCTTTGACATGGCTACTGAAACTAAGGTCTGTCTCCAGAATCACCCCAAGATTCTTAACCTGAGTTTTAGTTGTTTGACCTGAGTGAAGGTATGCGTTCTTTCTCATTATCTGACTTAGTGGGAGCATATCCAGGTTAAACAGGAGTGGTGCAAGAATTAAGCCTTGTGGGACTCCACATGTCATGGACATCCACTTAGACTTATGCTCACATAATAACCTCTTTCAGAACCATTTGAGTACCATCCCAGTAAGCCCGACCCAGTTTCCCAGTCATTCTATTAGTATGTTATGATCGTCAGTGTCAAACGCAGCACTAAGATCTAACAATAGCAGCACTGATATATTGGCAGAATCAGAATTTAAACTAATATAATTTTTTTTATGTTTATGAGCGCTGTCTCTGTACTGTGATGCACTCAAAAACCAGATTGATAACGGTCGGGGTACCCATTTGAGTTTAAGTGGTTGTTCAGCTGATTAAAAATAAGCTTTAATCAATAATCTTGCCTATAAAAGGAAGATTTGATATTGGTCTGTAGTTATTCAATATGGTATTTTCAAGATTGCTCTTTTTCAGAAATGGCTTAAAAACTGCAGTTTTCAGAGAGTTCGGAAAAGTCCCAGAAAGAAGTGAAGTGTTCACCACTTCTAAGAGGTCTATTCCTAAACAGTTAAACACACTTTTGTGTCAAGGTCGCAGGTTGACGATTTGAGGTGCTATACTGTCTTTATAGATGCTATAGTAAATTTCAAGTTTCGTCTTCCGCCACATCCGCTTAGCTTTTCTTCATTGTCTTTTCATACTCTGAACTGCTGTTGTTTCTCCATGGCGATTTCTGTCTGCCCGTCTTTCGGACTTTTGCAGGAGCAATATCATCAATAACATTCTATAACAGTGCATCTCTTTCTGATAGAGACAGATATATATTCAGTGATAACAGAGATCAATATATCAAAGAAAATACAGAAGTATTTTTAGACCTTTCCTGATGAGTAAATCTAGAGTGTGTCCACGATTATGTGTCGGCCCGTGCACATTCTGAATCAGGTCAAAAGTGTTTGAAACACTTATCATTTCTTCTGCATTCTGCATGATTTCTGCATTATCGATGTGAATATTAAAGTCCCCAGTTATTGCAAAACAGTCAAACTTTGAGGAAATCATTGACAACAGTTATGTGAACTCTTCAACAAAGTCTGGGGAGTATTTTGAGGTCTGTTACTTAATAACAGTACAAGTAATTGACATGCAAGCAGTATGTTCCTCATAAAAACGATATCTATAATAACCACTGCGCTGTCAGTTAACAACAACTATAGACTAATTCAAAGCTGTATACCCTTTACGTATTGCCATCCTCTAGGCCCTCTTGACAATACAGTAGATACTCATATGCGCTTTCTCATACTTGTCTTTTTTGCTTTTTTGCTGCCATCTAAGCGGCAAATACAGACCAATGAAATGCTTATTTTACCAGCTAGTTTTTATGTCCTGCTATATTTCAAAGCCCCTACAGTAGTCTAGCCCATTCATCCAAAACTTGTTCAAATTGGAGGGGTCTTTTTTAGGCGTCCTTACCACCACGGGTCATCCCCGGCAAACTAAGTATGTTAGCAAAAGCTGCTTACCTTTGTAGGTGGCCACCCATTTGTGCTACTAGCCAAGAAAGCCTACGTGATCAGCCACGCCTTTGCCCCTTTTCCAATTCTGCTGAGTGATGTTGTAGAGAACACTCTGTGTCTTGGGTTTTGTTTTTAGAAGATAATGGCTTTTATTATCAATTCGTGACAACCAGGGTTGGTTTGCAGAGCAAGTTTCCATTCTCGTCCATTTCCCCCTTTATATATGCTTCAACTCCCAATAATGTCCACTGTACATTCCTTCACGTCCCCCCAACATCTGTGTCTTATTTGGGGTCCCCCTTGAACATACAACAGTGGTGCCACATTTAACATTGAACAATCCTGAGCAAACAAATAATAGGATAAAATCCTCTGTGCTTTAAGGACTACATTCAAGGATGCATAATGAGTATTATAAGTAAGTGACTTGAAGCATGGCTGAATACCAACTACTAGCTGTTTAATGCATGAATTTTTGAATCTGCTGTCATCTATTGGCCATGCACAGCTATTACAACTTGTTCCGCTTGATGAATGTCATTATCTCATTTATTAGTCTTCAGTATCCCTTTTAGTATGGTTGAGATGGATTCAGAGTCTAAACCAGATACACCCGGGCATAAGGTGGGATTACACCAGTCCACTGTGGAACTCTCATTCACACCTAGGGGCAATTTAGTGTAGTTATTTCACCTACAGGGATATTTATTGTTGGAAATGGGAGAAAACTAGAGCTCGAACATTGATTGTCACATATACACTACAACCTAACTAACCTCCTGATCAGCATTCCAGTGCCTTAAACAAAGCCACCACTAACAGGGAATGAAGTTTTTTGTTAAAGATGGGATCTGAACTGATGTGGCTGTAAGTAACATCATTATTTGTTGTGCCCCGGCTACTTGCCAATACAGAACTGTGCAAAAGTCATTCATTTCTTCTTATAAAATGAAATTAAATAATTTACATTTAATTAAATAAATGGGAACAAATGTTTTACTATGACAGGCTGCACTTAAACCTAAAGGTATCATTTAGAATTAAGTCGTTAATATATCAACCTCAACAGCAACCTCATTTCCTGT
>JAAGKR010000534.1:19300-81800 GCA_011419295.1 Clarias macrocephalus | reverse complement strand
TACATTTGGTTACACACTCCTCATATCACACATACTTTTTTTTTTACATTAATATAAGTGCACTTTTTTGGTACAGTGGTCTTTTGATTAGATTTTTAGTTGATTAGATTTTTCTTTGAAGCAGTGAACATCACAGAACGTCCTGGCTATATTGTATCAATATTTCCAGTTTAGTATTCAGTTATTTTAATATTTATAATAAGCCCATTTGACAGAAAATAAAAATTAAAAACCTATGCGTGCAATTTGCAACATATATATTAAGAATATCATATGAAAACTAAATAGTGTTGCTCTTTTTTTTTTCATTAAAAAGGCATTCATACCTACAGGATTGGGTGTTTAAAGCATCCAGTCTCCGTGCGTCACATTTGCATGGATTTCCTCCAGGAACTCCAGTTTCCTCCCCCAGTCCAAGGACATGTGGTGAAGGCTGATTTCCAAATTGACCGTAGTATGTGATTGGATGTGTGAGTGTACGTGTGTGTGTGTGTGTTTGCCCCATCCAGGGTGTTCCTACCTTATTCCCTGGGATAGGGTCCAGGCCCCCCACGATCTTTGACAGGATAAGTAATGCAAATAATAGATGCATATATGTTATATATGCTACAAATCTGACTTCTTTCACAACCTACCCCTCCGCACACAAAATTGTAAGGGTTTATAGGCACAGTTTTCAGACAGAAGAAGCGTTGTATGGATTGAGTCTGCCATTATGAAGACAGTGTGAAGAGAGTGGTCATATCACATATGGCTGGAGAGGGAACATGGCACACAGTCCAGAATCTGTTTCTCGTGTAGCTTTTCTCACTGACCTGTTATCACACCACCCACTGAAGCTGGCTTTGTCATACGCCTGATGGAATACATGGCACGCCTTTATCTTAGGCATAATCTAACCCCCTATTCAGTAAAGCAGCACAGGTTAAACAGTGGTTCCTACAGTGTAAGCACAAGCCTCTTCTGATTGAATGCAACTCTCTTCTCATCCTTCTTTCTCTTGTTTTATGATTAACCAGACCCACCAGCCTCCCCTCTCCCCCTTTCACCGGTCGTTTCCTGTTACTTGGTTACCAGTTGCTGAGAACTGCTTGGGCCGGCCACGTTGCCATGGCTACCGTGCCCATTCTGTCGTCTCCCGGCTGCCTCTTGGCTTTCCTGTCCTGACATCCCCCCATCAAACAGCCACCCACCCCACTGGTGTCCCGTGAGGCTGCATGTGTGTGTGTGTGAACAAGTTGATGTATGTGTGTAGTTTTTTTTATGTTTGTCTATGTGCGTCTGTATGTGTGTATTTGTTTCTACATACCCTCCTCCTCCCCCATGCTTTTTTTTTCTATGGCTGACCGACCACCCCAGACCAGCAATTTAACACCTGCTGAAGCACTTCATCTTTGCTCAGATACAGAAAAGCAAGGACAAATCAGTTCACATTCAGATTCAAGCAACAAATCAACTACATTCTTCCACATATAGACAATAAACACAGAATTTGACATATGTGAGTATTTACATTTTCAGAGAATCAGGATGTTTTGGTCCATAGGAGCTGAAACCAGTTGACCTTTGAAATCATTTCGCTATTAAAGAACATCACAGGTATATGTATGAATAAAGATACAGAAGACTTGAGTCTGTTGAGTCTGGTTCCTCTCAAGGTTTCTTCCTATTACCATCTCAGGGAGTTTTTCCTTGCCACTGTCACCCTCAGCTTGCTCATCATCCTCTTCATTTTGTACACATTATTCACATTTCATACAAATTTCCAGAATTTTCTTTTGATTGTGTAAAGTTGCTTTGCGACAATGACAATTGTTAAAAACACTATACAAATAAAATTTTATTTAATTAAATAAAATAAAAATAAATAAACGATGCATCTGTCCCATCAAATAGTGTGGTATTTTTGTGGTAAATGGCCAATATGGTCAAAGGTTTCTGGACACCTGACCATCACACAAATGTGTCCTTTTAACATACCATTCCAGATTTGTTCCTCTTTGCTGTATCCGTAACCTTCACCTTTCTGGGAAAGCTTTCCATTAGATGTTGGTGCATGGCTGTGAGGTTTTGTTCATATACCACAAGAGCATTAGTGAGATTAGTCACTGATGTCAGAGGCCTGGCACGGAGGCAGCATTCCAGTTCATCCTGAAGGTCTTCAGTTGGGTTGAGGTCAGGGTTCTTCATAAGTTGCTTGGGTTCTTCCACTCCAGCCTTGTCAAACCATGTCTGCATGTACCTGTCTTTGTTCATGGGGCATTGCTAAAATAGGCTTGAATCTCTTAGGGCAAGTGAAGGGAAATCATAAAGACATCCTATACTAATGCGTGTCTAGTTGCTGTCAAAGGTTTAGGGAAGAAACGCATATGGAGGTGATGGTTAGGTGTCCACAAACCTTTGGCCATATATTGAGGTATATGACAGATATAACAGATATTTTCTGTTTTCTTTCATTTACATTTACAACATCTAATGCTATTGTTCCTGCCATTGTGTTTTGTGCTTATGTCCAACGTACTCATTTTAGGTCAAAAATATTTACTTCGAAATCTTGTTCAATATTCATCAGCTTTGGAAAAACACAAACCATGCATGATCAAACATCATAATGTTTTTTCCCTTTCTTTGAGTCAACAAGAAACAGCCCACATTGTGATGGGACAGACCTCTGGTGCAGTTCTGTGACTGGAACTATAGGTGGCAGCAGGCAATAGAGCATCATTCTCCTCTTCAGTCCATCCATCATCAACCAGTAAACCTCACTGTCCATGCATCAAGATTCAAACTTCATCTGAGTCATCGTTATACACAGTCTTTCTTTCTGCACTCAATATGTGAGTGTGAGACACAATCTGATTAACCCTGTGCAGCTCAAATCATGATTAAGAGCATCTGCTACATGAATCCACTCTCATTGCATAACCAGTGGAACTTCTGACTCTAAGATTAGCTTGGGATGTGAGTCAAAATCCTCCTTTCTGACACTAATCACCTTGGTTATGGTGTAGTATTGTGCCTGCCACTAGAGCGCTGAGCCGAGGGGGAGGATGAAGATGGTTCTCCCTCCCGTAAAAACAGTGGGTGTTCCACAGAGATGATGGCATGAGGTTTTAAACGGCTGTTCCGGAGCTGGGGGAGGGGCATTTAATTAGGAAGTGGGATGCTTATTAACTGTAGGGAAGTGTGACAACCCTCTCGCTTTGAGCGACTCTTCATCCTTTACAGCCCTTTTCCTGCTAGCAGCTGATCATGATGTTGGTTTTGAATGAAATCGGTGCTTCAATAGGTAGATGACTGATGTTGATGCATCCTTGTGTGTATACATATTTGTGTGGATGCTCAAGAAAGAAAGGGAATTGGTAGACAACACCGGGGGTTATAATGTCATGTTATTTTAGTGATATGTTCACAAAGGTAAAATCAAGACTAAGGGGCATAAAGTATAAAAGAAGGTGGAACAGCAACAGAAAGAAGAAACAGAAGATTCAGAGAGAGAGAGAGAGAGAGAGAGAGAGAGAGAGAGAGAGAGAGAGAATTTGAGGTAAAGGGTCTTAGAAAAGGAATCCAGCATGATGTGAATGTCTGTTTTTTTAATCTGGACAGGTTTTGGGCTTATGCTCTGCTTTGGTTCCACCAGCAAAAAATAAACAGCAGTGCATCAGCACAACTGCACAACATGAAACAAATGCCAGAAGAGGAGCTGCAAGCTCTGCACTAACTCACAGCGACCATCTACCATTCAGTACTGCATATGCAGCTTTTCAATAGAGGTGTAAAATCCATGATCCCAAGGTTGTTCACGTATGTGAATATGTAAGATGAAAATTGTGAGACACTTATAAATAACTGAAAACACACAAAAAAGCTACAAAACAAGCATCTTTTTATTTCTCTTTGCACAATTTTTAATCATGCCTCGAGGGTATGCTGTGAATGGACTGGGATAAGCCGTGTACCAAGGCCACTAAGCAGCAGCACAAGGTCTCTTAAACTGTGCCTCACATCCACCATCAAAAAAAAAAAAAAAAACCCTTACAAACAAAGGCGGTTCTGCTAATCTGCCTTCCCTCAAAAATGATGAAACGCCAAGAAACACTCTGACTTTAAGAGAAGGAAAACACATCCAAGCTCACCTGAATAGAACAAAATGATCCACCCATGCATCAGAAGCCAATAAAAATCAAGACTACATATTGGACAATAACACCTGCCAATCATTTTCTTGTAATTTGTGAGCAAGGCTCGACTGAAATCCAGAGGCAGAACAGCCAGCCCTGTTAAACTGAATGAAATCAGCTTTTTGCTCATAGTGCAGAGCTGCAACTTCCTGTTTATGCCCTTAGGGTTCTTCAGCTGTCCCTCTTGTGGGATGTAACCCTTAATTATCCAATGAACTCTAAGAGTACATCCTTTATTCTTTTATTTATGTATGTATATATAGTATATAGTAACATACTGGATACCATGTATGTTGGGTGCTAAGACCGACAGATCTGTAAGGAGAGAGGAGGCGTATCATTGAAGTTGATCCGGATTGTCCTGTTCTGCATTTCCTACTGTTAGAGCCGGAGTCGGAGCCTGAGCCGAGCTGCTGTCATAGCAACAGCAGCCGACATCACCAGCAGTCCCAGCATGGTCTTCGACACAGCCCCGGAGCGCTAACACTGCACAGAGCACATACCAGAACACACACACACAGACACACACAGTACACAAAGTACATAACACCATACTAGCCATGCACACACACTATACTACTCAAGAACCCAAGACACACACATCCTGCCAATGAGTGGAGCAGAAACACACAAAGTGGAGAAAATTCAACAGAGAACACCAAAATAAACATAAGTGGAGCACATTTGTCTGTGTGCATGAGATTGAAAAAGTGTTTTTCGTTTATATTTCTCACAAAGGACTGAATAAACAAATGGACAAGCCTACAAATAGAATATTTCATCCAGAATAACCACTTCAAACAGCTTATTTGTTGCTGGAAATAGGGTAAGAAATCTATCGTTCAGCTATGATAAACTATGTGGTTCTCAGTGTGACATGTAAATGAAAAACATTACAGTGTCTATTACTGAATACACTATTTTCCTAAGATAACAGTAATGCAGTGAATTACAATTAAATCAATATAGTCACTGTGTTTTCTTCCTGCTGCCCAAGTGGATGGAGAAGGACAGTGAGAAATGAGAAATGAAGACATGCTGAAAATACTCTTTAGCTAAATGCATTTTCATATTTTCATAGCTCAGATTACCGTTGTAGACACGTTTCTGATGAAACTATTTAAAAAGTTGGTCTTTGCACATTTGAAACACAGCGCAATTTCAAATAAAATGGACTTGCTCAAAAACAACCCGCCCCGAGTCAGGATGCCTAGCCAGGGCTGTGTCCTAAACCGCATTGCAACGTCAAACCAGAAGCGACAAACACATCTTTGGTGACATGTTTACGGTTTTGTCCAAGTTCGTCCTCTTAATCTCACAGCGCAGTGCATGTTTATTTATTTTTTTTTGTGTGTGTGTTTCTGTCATATCTGCATATGTGATGTGTGTGTGTGCTCGGTGTTTTGATGCCCTTTTTACAGTGCGCGCGCGCAGTCCTGATTCAAACAGGTGGATGAAGCTGCTATCCCGTCTAACGCATGACGCTTTATAAAGAATAAGGGTTCTATTTTCGACAATATACAACACACAATAGCCACTTTATGATCACCAGGACCCCAGGAGCGTGATGTATGTCAATGAGGAAATGCCGTCCTGGGCTGTTTTTTGTGGAAAAGCGGTGCGTTAAATGCGGTTAAGCGGCCGTTTTCCTTTGCAGCTTGACAGACTTGCTCTGCGTTTCTTTGTTGTTGGGGCTTTTTGCGAAATCGCGCTTCGTTTGTTCTGTGTTCTGTTCATCTCGGTGCTTGGTCAGAAGACCGTTTACGCACAGGTGGGAGATAACCTTACCCGTCTGTTAGGACAGCCCCTCCTCTTACCCCCCCCCCCCCCCTTCTCTCTCTGAGCGGTATGGTGAGCGCGGGTGACATTTGCCGTTGCGGTCTGGGACGGTAGAGAGAAACAGGTGTGCGGCTTTCCGAAACGAGCGCGCGCACGCCTTTCCTTTTTTTTCTTCTTTTCCTCACGGTTCGCTCGCCTAGGTGAAAATTCGCCCTCAGTCATCCTCTTAGCGGGACAGGGAGAGGAGGGAGGAGGGAGACGGTTTGTCACTTCGTTTCATTATAGTTTCGGCTGCGTTTCGGCTGCAAGGTTTTTTTTTTTTTTGGAACAAGGGGGAGCCCGGCCGGCTCGCTCGTGAAGAGGAAGAGGAAGCTCATGGCCACCAAGAAGCCGTGCTCGGATGTAACCAAAAGGAGTCGAAGTCCGGTCGTGCTCGAGGCCGAGATGTTTAGTGAATTTCAGGAGTGGTGTCTCCGGACTTACGGCGACTCGGGTAAAACCAAGACAGTCACGCGCAGGAAATACAACAAAATCATGCAGACGCTGTTGCAGAACGAAGACACGGACGGTGTGTACGTGGACAACAGTCACATCAACGCCAAATTCAAGTTCTGGGTGAAATCCAAAGGTTTTCAGGTCGGAAGCAATGTCCTGGGCGAGCACAACCAGAAAGGCGCTCCGGGGAAGCCCGTGCTCTACGTCCCGGTTAAATCAACGGTAATATGTTTTTTTTTCTTTCTTTCTTTCGACTAATTTGACACTTGTTTGTGGTTGTGTTCACTTCTCAGTGTGTGGTTTGTGATAAGCCTATACTGTCAGTCGAGCATCTTAGGAACATCTTCGGCGTAACTTTGCGCTCGGTTACCTGTCCATCTCCATCATCTGGCCGTGATCACGTCGACACAGACCCTAAGCCGAGACCCTCGCTACCATAGCAACGCCGGAGCACTACTCGGCTGCTTGTGTAGTAGCGGTATCTCTCCACACGCACGCGCGCTCGCACGCGCGCGCGTACTGCCTCTTGACGGATTAGCATCACGTTCGTCCTGCCAACGGGACGGAAAGGAAATCGAGAACGCGGTCGCATCTCGCACTAGAGCCTAAATGTAGGCTGTGTTTAGAGGTTCGTGGTGTCAAAAGCTGGACGTATGCATGCACACTAGTGAGAAATAAAATTGATTAATAGACTAATTATAGTTTATATAGCCTAGACTGTTACAGTCTATGCACACGATCAGAGTAAAATCGAAAAGACTTATCACCGGTGCGGCCGCGTGCGGGTCGCGAGTGCGGGCAGGTCACCCATCCCGCAGCATGTTCACCCGATTCAGTCCTATGAAGATACACTCACTGCTTTCACACACGTGTGTTTTACACATTGTTCGTTACACCGTCTGTTCGTTGACGCTGTGTGTGTGTGTGCGTGCTTCCACAAAAAGAAACCCCGAACAGTGCCACACACACGCGCGCGCACACACCAGCACGCACAGCGCGCGCATTGTCCTGGTGGAGGGATGGGCGGAGCGGACGGTTGGCACCCGTTGCTCTGGTAACCTACCTGTTCCGCTTTCCATGTCTCTCGGGGAGGTTTTTCTTTCTCTCCATCCCAGGACTACTGGTTCTCCATTCACATGCACCCAGGATGTTCCTTTTCTCTCTTGCTCTCCCATAATCAGTCTACAACGTTCGTTTAACTCTACGCTAACGGTGGCTTGTTATCTAGCCTGATCACTTCTACTATAAACTGTAGCGCTACATAATGCAGCTGTTACGGCGTGTACCCAACGTGTCTGTTGCTTAAGGGGTGATGGCGAAAATCTCATTTGCATTTACGGAAATAAAGAACGGCTGCCGCGAAATCGTGTTGTGATTAAAAGTCAGTAAACTCAGGTCTATTAGCTATTTTTAAAGCTCTTCTCACCTGTAATTAGGACTCGAAGAGAGTCGTATTTACAATAATTAGCACATGAAGGCAACAAAGACAAGACTTCCTGAGGGAAACACTAATAAACACTAATGAGAGATCCGATTCTCTTTATTCAGTTTTTATACTTGATTATTAGGGGCAAAATGTATATCTATCTATCTGTAGATTAAAATCCAGTTGAGTGGTTGAGTTTGTTTTGGGTGATTTGGTATGAGGATGATTATAATGGTAATGATGATGTTAACAACAACAACATCAATAATAATAATAATAATAATAATAATAATAACAACAACAATAATAATCATAACAGTAAGTGCCACCAAAGCCAAAAAAGACGTGTTTTGTCATTTACATCAGGCCCCAAGTAATCACAAAGTATGCTACATATACTGTACTACATTTTACCTTAAAAAGTCACCAAACAGAGTTTTCTTTGCAAATCCCACAAACTAAAAAAAGTGTAGCTTAATAAACAGGTAAGTTACTCATTAGTGGCTTATCACCATCCCTTGACACCTGAAGTGACCTCTAGTGTGTCCCAGTCTCCATGTTCACCATGCATGTGTTGGAAAGAAGCTCCATTTTGTGTTAACCGGAGGGCAAGTTAGTAATAAAACTCTGAGCCTGCTGAGACTAACTTGTCTGATCCAGGTAATAGTTCAACGCCAGAGACACACACAGATTGGGGGAAAAAAAACAAAGACAAATTCTGGTGAAGAAAAACCTTAAGTGTCAATGCTTGAGTGGGGGGGAATGGTTACAATACAGTTTTACTGAGGTCATAAAGTAGATGTAATGTTTCTAGCTCATTCTGATAGGTGCAGTTCAAATGGCTTTTTAAATACAGGCTGCCTACATGTGTGCAAGAAAAGTCCTTTTGTTCACTTTGCGTTACAGGGCTCCATCTGTCATTCCCTCTTTTGGAAAATAAGCAAAAGTACATTAGCGTAGATAAAGCCTTGTTAGCAGATAATTGCTATGCGACCCTTTAACAGCTCCTCAGAGAGGTGGCTCCAGACGTGATTTTAATTTATAAAAGACTCTTAAGGAGAAATGAGGCATAACTCTGAACATAGTAACATTTACAGTAGTTATCCTTGTACACAGGTGGGGCATCTGCACAGGTCTGAAGAGGCAATGTTTGGCAACAATGATTGACCGTGCACCACAGGTCCCCGAACCGCAAATTATCCCCAAACCACAAAAACCATTTGATCCCAACCTTCTTCAGCCACTTAGCCTGACTGGATAATGATGGAGGAGAAAATGAATTTTCTTCCTTGTGGTTTGTTTTGTGCTTCACTTCATATTTCTTAAATAACCAAAGAAATCACTATGCTGTTAAAAAATCACACATTTTTTATGTCTGCTACTGTGAACTCATGTACTTTCCACCTCTAGATTCCTAGAAAAAGGGGATTTCATGAGTAGTTGTTTGGCTGGTTAACAGATCTAGCTTTCTACTTGTAGCCAATTTCTTCATACAGTAAATCTCAAAGGATTCAAAAGATCAACATAAGTGAAGAACCCATTAAGGGATTAGAGGAAACCCCCTCCTCCTTTTTAACAAGTGTGTACCATCCATGCAGCCATACACACACCTTCTTGTCTGTCTGCTAAAAATGTTACTCCCGGTGCGCAATCTGATCAGTGCAGAATATGGCGAACATACTGCTGTGTAGACTATTGCCATTGACTGTTATTATTTAGCACCATTGAGACCCCCTTAATGCCCCAATTTGTTTAACACTTCATCAATCATTCTGTCCCTGTGTGGAGCCTCCGTGTGACACAGTCTAATACAGCTTCCTGTCAGTGAATGATGCATAAGCTACATCTGAGCCATGAAAAAGCACCGTCAATCACAGACGAGTAAGTTAGTCAGCTGGGGAAAAGGCACAAGGAGTACTGACAGAAACAATACCAATAATAATGTCAATCCAGTCAAATAGAAAGACTGTATGAACAAGATTAGAAATTACGCTAAATATGATCACCATTATGATAATAAAAGTGTCCCAATGAAAGCATAGATCAGAAAACTCATGATTCATTCTACTTCCTGTAATATCTCATGACAAGGAAGTGAAGGGTTAGCCCAGTAGAATTGTTCCTCAAAAAGCCCACAGACTCCCACTGGCAGTGAAAAAGGGGAGTCCACTATGCTAACTTCCTGTTTTATAGGCTTGTGGGCATATCAGCATTCCTTACCAATCAGCATGACTGTCAATGTATGAAGACATTTCTAGAGGAAGTAAAACTGTCCATGAAGCAAGAGAATTTGTGGAGTTTTATTATCTCATTAATGACTAAACCAGTTGGCGATCCCCCCCAACAAGCCCTGTTTGTGCAAATTAAATTACAAGCCGAGAGACAGAACCAAATAATTGGAAAACTACAGGGAACTAGATGTTACAATAAAAAAGAGACAGGCAGTGTTTTTGGTCATGAAACACCCCTGTGCGTCGACTCAGTGGTCCCCATGTGAATTTATTCAACCTTTTACAAAAGTGATCTTGTATTTTGATGAATTCTTTAGTTACACTTAAGTAATGCGTGTCAGGTTTCTATTTGCTATCTGACCAGATGGGTGTGAGAATGTGTGTTTCCTGTTTCTGCTGTCAGCTAGTGGCAAAACGACACTTTGTATAGACGCAGTGTCAGATCGCCTTTCAGATCTCTCTTTCTGTCTCTCTTTCTACCACACACTATTCCATCTTTATCTACATAATCTCCACATCAAAATGAAATATCAAACTGACTTCACATAGGTAGCACTAATTCCTATCTGCCACCACTCACCCAGCCATTACCACAACCCCCCATCCCCCTGCCTTTTTATTTCCCCTGACACCTGCCCCCATGTGAGGCCAGACTTATCCACTTCCCTCTGCTATGGGTGCGAGGCCTACAGGCTGCCATGGTTTCAGATGAAGCTTCAGTGCTGTGTGGCACACAGCGAAATGGTGGAGTGTGATCTCTCATGCAGCTGCTCCCTGGGTGTGCCAAGTTTCACTGAAAGGGGAGGGGGCAGTACTGATAGCACGGGGTACTGCTGAGGCCAGAGTGGAGGATGGGCAATGAGGGTGGAAGGGGGCAAAAAGGGCATCTGTGTGTGTGTGTGCGCATGTTTTTTTTTTTTTTTTTTGTAAATAAAAGGGAATAAAAAAGAGAAAGGGCTTGGTATGGCACATGGTTCATAAGAAAGGCTATAGAAAAGTATAAAAAGAATTGAATAAATAATTTTATGAGTAATAAAAATTGCCAAATTTAAATTTAACCACTGAAGTTATTTATGTCCCTTCATGTGAAGTGAAAGCTTGTTGAGAAACTGAAGAAGAGAAATGGGCCGGAGTTAGAGATACAGAGTGACAAACGAAGAAATTAGCAGAAAAGTCGATGGCAGCGGATGTGATATTCTGGCACCTCCTTGTGTATCATTCACAGTGGATGAATTTCAGATTAGTCACAAAATGATAAAACACCTATTTATAATCAGTCTGATACATGATGGTACAAGTTTAGGTTCTAGATTTACTCCACTTTATTGCTAAGAATGTTAATCATCCTCAGATCCTTTGTCTTCTTCTCGAACACTATCTTTACCCTTTCCTTTAGTCTTTTTATTTGTATCCTTTTGTTTCTCTGTGTCTCTCTCTCAGTCACTGTCTCTGCTATTGGGACTATTAGGAAGGAGCTTTCTGTTTCCAGGGAGGGGGTGCAACCTCATTTATCTCTCATTATGGCCTGATTAGAACAGAGAGAGCGAGGAGGACTGTGGACACACATGTACGTGGTGATGCAAACACATACGCACAGCCCCATTCCCACCTTTTGATACATCTGTATATTGTTCAACAGATGTTTAAGCATAATTGCCACCACTATTCATTTATGATATGTGATTTCCCGACTGCATTGTTCATCATGAGGGAGTTACAGATGAGAAGAGTGCACTCAAGCTTCCTGCTAGCACCACTCTTAACACTAAATCACCCATCCACTTACTCAAGCTACCTTTCATCCACCTTACTGCTATTCCTTTTGAATGGAGTACATACTGGAAAGCAGTACTCTTACTTGGTTAAACCTCATCTAGTATATTAAACATTTAACCTCACTCTTCCACTGCCAGTGTACAATACAGTTTGCAGTTGTGGCGTTTCACCTGCTGTTCCACATAATCCCTGAAATTTTATATGTAATTAATATGTAATTAACATGGAAGTTGAATGATTTTGCCAGGCAGTCAAATCATGCTCATTGAACAGGTCGCATGGCCCTACACATCTTAGAGGACACGGTTTTGTGTTTAACTGAGAGTCCAGTTTTTTTTTTTTTTACTAACTTTCATTTATATAACTTTCAACATATTATCAGCTAGTGCTGTTGGTGCCCATAATAACTATATACCTTGTACCAAATGTTTGTTTTTTTTAAACCAAAATCAGACTGTTTAAAAAAAAAAAACTGATGTAAGCATGTATCGTGTTTCGAAATTTGATCTGACAAGCTACAGCATCTCTGGCAGTAGTTTGACTTGTGTTGTGATTAGCCCTCCGGCATGTGTAAATGCAACCTGAAGTGTATTTGCTACATCCCCATCAAATGATTCAGGTGAGAAACATGCTTGGGTGTTTGTTATCAAGGCCTGTGATGTAATTCAGTTCAATTCAGTTTAATGTATATAGAAAACTTTAACAATAGTCATTGTCAAAAAGCAGCTAAAAATCGGAGCTAAAATTTTAATACAAACTTTTCAAATCCAAAGTTAAGAGGTGAAATTGACAACATGAAAAAAAACCTAAGCTCACAAGAAGAAGAAACGTTTAGAAGAAACTGACTGAGTGATGATTATTAGGGGTTGTTATTAAAAAAGGTCAATGTTAGTTAACTAAAGTTTCTTATACCTTGGTGGATTCAACTTTGTAGAGCAGTTTGAACAGATGGTTAGTAGGAATAGCATTGTGAAGCCAAAGAGCAATGTTGTGCCTCCAGGGCTCAGGGTACAGGCAGAAAAAATAACATAATACCATACATTACTCAGACCTCTCCCATCTCTCTTTTATTTTTTTTTTATCGTTGTTTACCTTTCATTCTCTTTCTCCTTATAGAGTCAGCCAATATATATAAACACACATTTCAGGAAAAATAAAACTTGTTTAAATATTTCAATACTAAATTAACTAAATATTAGTAACTAAATACTTGCAATAAAATAATTTATTGCTATATGTTATATATTGATATATCTGATGATTTATGATAATATTATTCATATTATATTCATATAATATACATCATACTATTTTTCTTTTCCTGAAGTGTGTATAATTGTCCACCACATTGAATTTTAATTGAAACACTCAAAATATGGATGAAGTCAAGATTTTCAGCTTTAATTTAAAGGGATTTACAAAAGTGTGGCTTTAACCATTTTCATACAAACACCTCCATTTTGGGATTCATAAACAATGGAACAAACTAATAGTTACAAACATAAGGATTGCTTTTAATACTTGGATGAAAATATTTTGCAGTCAACGACTGTCTGAAGTCTGTAACCCACGGACATGACCAAATACTGACTTACCTCCCTTGAGATGTTTTGCCAGCTCTTTACTCCAGCTGCTTGTTTGTGGATCTTTCTACCTTAATCTTATCTTCAATAAGTGACAAGTATCCTCCATTGGGTGTAGTGCAGGTGAATGACTTAGCCACTGAAGAATATTAAATTTCTTTGCCCTTGGGTAGCTTTCACTGTATGTTTTGGGTCATTATCCATCTGCGAAAAACATTGTCCATCAATTTTGCATCATTTGGCCGAATCTGAGTAGAGAGTGTAACCTTGTACACTTTATCAGCAGTCAGGTCATCAATAAACACTAGTGACCCAGGTCCATTGGCAGCCATTCACACTTATACTATATCACTGCCTCTACCATGTCCACAATGTTTGACAGATGGTGTGGTATGCTTTGGATCATGAGCTGTTCCTGTCCTTCTCCATACGTTTTTCTTGCCATCATTTTTGTATTAGTTGATTTTGGTTTCATCAATTAACAAAAACTGGCAAGGTTTTCTGCCAAAGTTTTATCTGGCCTTTCTGTTCTTGAGCGTTACCAGGGGTTTGCACCTTGTTGTGAAGCATCTGTATTTAGTTCATGAAGCCATATCTTCAGTTTAGACTTTAACAATGATATGTGTACTTCCACAAGAGTGTTCTTGATTTGACTAGATATTGTAAAAGGGTCTTATTTACCATGAATAGAATTCTGCATTTATCCACTTTAGTTGTCTGATGTAGTCTTCTAGGCCCTTCCTGCTGCTAAGCCTGTCAGTTAATTCCTTCTTTCTAAGAATTATCCAAACTGTTGTATTACCCAACACGCCCATGTTTTTGCTATCTCTCCGATGGGTATATGTATTTTTTTTTTTTAGCCTAATGACCACCCTCAATGTATAGACACCTCTTTGGTCCTCCTAATGAAAGTTCATGTGAGCAGTTACTAGATGTGAATGTAACACTCAGCACCGCCTCCAGGCTTGATTAGTCAAGGAGTAATGAGGCAACAGGCCACACCTGGCCATGCAACGTCTTGTCAACCATTTAGTTTATTATTTATGAGCCCCAAAAATGGGTGTACATGTATGAAAATGGCAGGAAGAAATCTCTGAAATGTTAATGCCACACTTTTGTCAAACACCTTAAATTGCCTCACCTTAAAGCTGGGAGTCTTGGCTGGGAGGCTCACATTTTGAGTGTTTCATTTCAAATTTAATGTGGTGGCCAAAGGCCAATCTTTATGGCTTTATGGACATATATACATATATACTGGTGAAACTCAAAAAATTTGAATATTGTGCAAAAGGTCATTTATTTCAGTAATGCAACTTAAAAGGTGAAACTAATATATGAGATAGACCCATTACATGCAAAGCAAGATAGTTCAAGCTGTGATTTGTCATAATTGAGATGATTATGGCATACAGCTTATGAAAACCCAAAATCTACAATCTCAGAAAATTTGAATATTACATGCAATCAATAAAACAAGGAGTGTACATGGAACAATATCGGACATCTGAAAAGTATAAGTATGCATATGTACTCAGTACTTGGTTTGGGTCCCTTTTGCAGCAATTACTCCCTCAATGTGGTGTGGCATGGAAGCTATCAGCCTGTGGCACTGCTGAGGTGTTATGGAAGACCAGGATGCTTCAATAGCGGCTGGCTCCCCAAATCAACACAGACGGTGGAAACTTCACACTGAACTTCAAGCATCTTGCAGTGTGTGCCGCTCCATTCTTCCTCCAGACTCTGGGTCCTTGGTTTCAAAATGAGACGCAAAAGTTGCTCTCATCAGAAAAGAGGACTTTGGACCACTGAGCAACAGACCAGTTCTTTTTTTCTTTAGCCCAGATAAAACGTTTCTGACGTTGTTTGTTGTTCAGGAGCGACTTAACAAGAGAAATACGACATTTGAAGCCCATGTCCAAGATCCGTCTGTGTGTGGTGGCTATTGATGCACCGACTCCAGCCTCAGTCCACTCCTTGTGAAAGTCCCCAACACTTTTGAATGGCCTTTTCCTGACAATCCTCTCCAGGCTGCGGTCATCCCTGCTGCTTGTGCACCTTTTTCTTCCACACTTTTCCCTTCCACATAACATTCTATTAATGTGCTTTGATACAGCACTTTGGGAACATCCAACGTCTTTTGCAATGACCTTTTGAGGCTTTCCCTTCTTATGGAGGATGACAATATGGTTTTCTGCACAACTGTTAGGTCAGCAGTCTTTCACATGATTGTGCTTCCTACTGAACCAGACCGAGTGTCAATTTAAAGGCTCAGGAACCCATTCCGGGTGTTATGGCTTAATTAGCTGATTAGAGTGTGGCACATTGTACCTAGAATATTGAACCTTTTCAATATTCTAATTTTCAGAGATTTGGGGTTTTCATGAGCTGTAATCCATAATCATCTCAATTAAGACAAATCACGGCTTGGACTATCTTGCTTTGCATCTAATGAGTCTATCTTATATGTTAGTTTCACCTTTTAAGTTGCATTACTGAAATAAATGAACTTTTGCACAATATTCAAATTTTTCGAGTTTCACCTATATACATATGTGTTGTAGTTGTTGGTCTTTCGGCTGCCCTTGTAAAGGGGTTGCCACGGTGGTCCGTCCGATCCAGTGCATCCAGGATCTGGGCATTGGCTGGGAATCGAACCTGGGCCTTCCACATGGCACGCGAGGTGTGTTTACATTGAACATATTGAATCAGCAAGCGAAGCCAATACAGTGACAAGATTTGGGTTTAAGCTCAAAAGATCAGTATCTCAGCTTTAATTTCCTGATATTTACATCGAGATCTGTGAAATGGCCTCCATATTTCAACTCCCAAAGAAACACCTTCACCCCTGCCCTGTGGAGATCGTTGGTGATGTGACCGACTATGGATTTTTGGTTTGCTCTTCACAAATCTCACAATGCTTCTATCATCAACTGCTGTTGTTTTCCTTGAATGATCTGTTACATGTTTGCTTAGTACATCAGTGATTTCTTACTTTTCTTAATTCAATTTATTGCACTAGCTATGACCAATGCTTGTGCAATGGCTCTAATAGATTTTCTCTCTTTTCTCTGATAGACAAATCTTTGGCTTTTATGTTGGTTCAACATTTTTCACAGTTAATATGAGCTTCACGGGTGAAACCCAGGGCTTACACCGAGAGTTCATATTCAGAGCTATTGATTGTTTAAACAGTCCAACAGAGCACGCCAGGGTAACAAGAAACCGTCTGTCTGTCAACTAAAATAAAAAATTTTGATCATTTGAAATACTCATGGGTTTAAAGAAAAGGTACAGTGTTTTACATGTAATTTTAAAAGTGTATACATGAAAGCTCTCTCTTTTTTTAAAAGCTCTCTCTCTTTTACTTTATTATTATTATTCCATTATTATTATTGCTCTTAAAAACAAATTTATATATAATTTGACTATAATTAGACATACTAATCATATTTAGTGTGTATATTTACAGGGTGGGCTGCATGGTGTAGTTGTTAGCACTGTGGTCTCACACCTCCAGAGTCGAGGGTTTGTATGTTCTCCCCATGCTTGATGAGTTTTCTCCACATACGCCGGTTTCCTCCCGCAGTCCAAAGACATGCTTATTAATTGGCGTTCCCAAATCGCCTGTATTGTGTGTGTGTGCCCTGTGATAGATTGGCACCTTGTTCAGAATGAATGAATGAATTTACAATGTATTAACATGTAGATGAATGTGGAAAATGCCATGATGGAAAAAACAGAATACTTCTTGTTGCAGTAGGTGTCCATTTATTTACTCATCATTTGCATTAAAGCTAGCAGTTTTGCATGTTGCCTTTCCAACAGCAGGACTGTACTGACATATTAAACCATGAACGTTGTATCAGCTAAATGTTTCCCATTATGACCTGTAAGAGATTATTTTATTTTATTTTATATATATATATATTTTTTTGTAAATTCAGTGTGTAAATGGGTCCTTATAAATAATGGGGCAATGACTTCATTAGTACCTCCCAAATATTGATTCAGTAAACTACTATGTTTGGGAAGCTCAGTGCTATGCTAGTCTTCTGTTCTGTGACAAGGGATTCCTTAGAAAGACCAGAAAGACCTAGAACAAATGATTGTTTAGCATGAACAGTAGAAGCACCTGTTGCACTGGGCTACCTGCTCTGAGATAAGAGAATTAAACAGGTATGATCCATTGTATATTTTTTACCAAAAATATCTTCGTGGAAATTACCGTGCAGGTAAAGACTGGGGGGGGGCTTCACGTGGGGACCATCAGTTATTCCTATTCCTGTGGTGGACATTTGGTACACACACACACACACACAGCTTGATTGACCCACTTCAGTCTCATCATTTGTAAGTGAGCTGCTTCCTGCTTGAGAAGCTGGTTAGAGGTTTAGAGTATGTGATCTGATCATAGGTCATATCTCCTCTCCTCTCCTATCCTTTTTTCTCCTCTCTTCTCTTCTCTTCTCCCCTCTCCTCTCCTTTCCTCTCCTGTGCTGTCCTCTCCTCTCCTCAGTTTGGTCCAACTGAATCAGCAGGGCCAAGCGAGGGTCCATTCAATGTGTATACTTACAGAATGAAAGAGGAAGCTGTGTTGATGTGGGTGGACGAATTAGAGAGGTGCATGTCTGTCCTTGAATACAGCAAGCTTATTGTGTGTTTGTGTATTTTATATATACGTATATACCATAATTCTATTACTTTTCTTTGAGGTGACTCATTATTTTGCATGATTCTTAATATTTATGAATTACTATACCGTGGGACATCTTTCCTAAGGATGTACAGTAGCTGCTGGATTCATTTCTTTCTTTAAGTCCTCTGATTTGTGTGTGTGTGTGTGTGTGTGTGTGTGTGTGTGTGTGTGTGTGTGTGTGTGTGTGTGTGTGAGGGAGAAAGAGAGAGAGACAGAGAGAGAGAGAGAGAGAGGTACTGTGAGAGGGTCGCTGCTCTGGTTTTCCTTCCTTCAGCACCCTATCTCTGTTGCCATGGAGAGACAGTTCTTGTCTCCCATAGGAGGAGAAATTAACACCATTTTTAACTGGCTCCAGGGCCTCCCCCCTGCCAGAGAGAGAAGGCGCTCTGCTCCACATACACAACCCCACACACACATGCACACATGAGGACACACACCAAAAACCCATACACCAATGCTTGCTCCAATATATGCACCTACACCGATTATCCAATACACAGGCCCAGTTCGAGCTGCTAGCCCGAGTTTGGTCATTCTGAGCAGATCAGCTGCTCAGTGTGTTTGCGTGCCAGACAAAGACCGAGAGGAAATAAAAACCTTATCCATGTCTTCTTCGCTATTCTGGGAGCGTGCTGCAGCGGGACAAAAGAGTGTCTCACTCCCTTGCTACCCTTCCTACCCCCATGGCTCTCTCTCTCTCTCTCTCTCGCTCTCCCGTCTCTCCATCTCTCCCTCATCGTCCTCTGTGTATAATTAGCCTCTGCAGTCTCTCATTAGCGTTGTGGACCTGTCTGTCTCTCTGATTGTCCGTTCCCCCTGCAATTATTCCATGACACCAGGGCCACAACGCTAACATCTCAGCACGTGGCGTTAACATTACAAAGACAGAGACAAATTACAGTAAATGCAAAAATACCCCACCTCTTTTATGATTCACTAAAATTGATTTGTTTTGCATTTTCCTTGGAAGTAGGAGCTATTCTGGTGATAATTCCTTTGAAGCTGATAGAGGTTTAATTTAGATATTTATACATTGGCATGCACCTTATAGCATTGTTACAGGCTTCTTATATTTGGTGTTAACTATAAAATGTAGATCAATTCTATAATGTAACTTGGGCCATGACAGTCAGCCATAATGACTTGTTTGAGAAGGATAGGTTTGCTTTTACTATTATAGAGAGAAATATACATTGTGAGCTAATTTATATTCAATAATTCAGCAAGCATTTTGCTATGGGTGGCAGCTGAAGTGTGTTGAAGGGTAAAGTCATTTGTAACTGCTTTGATTAGGGGTAGTTCAGTGGTTAAGGTGAGTAGGTTTGCAGACTCTTACTTAGGTCTGTCAAAGAAGTTCAAAGTTTTAATGAAAGTCTCAATTTTTTTAAAAAATAATGACAAGCAAGGTAATAGAATAAATGTCTTTAGGCTTGTGGTGGTCTGCACAGTATTTACTATGAAGTCATTTATTCTTTAAACCTTCTCAATCCGTCTGTAGTACTCTAGTGTCGCTCACTCCATCCATGCCTGCTTGAACGCTTCCTGAAATTCATGTACAGAAGATATTTTCTTAACTGCTGTTGCCCTCTTCACCATTGTTGAACAGTTTTCTATTGAATTTACACAAGGAGGATGCCCAAGGAGAACTATAATACAAGGCATATGCTGTCTTAACACTTTTGGACACTAATATACTATATGTGCGATCACCCTGCAATAGACCGTATCACATCCAGGGGTAATTCCTGCTTTGCAGCTGGCATAGGGTGTGGATCCACAGCAACCCTGACCAGGATTTTTAAAAAAAGTTCCTGAAGATGAATGAATTATTATTTTTTTTATGCTAGTATACAATGGATATACAGGATACACACCCCTGTTAAAAACACATGTTTTTGTGGTGTGAAAAACATATAGAATAGATAAGCCATGTCAGAAGTTTTGTTTTATAGCTTCTAGCAAATTTTGAGTGAAAAATAAGAAGCAACCTTTTAGGAAAAAGAAAAAAAAACATTATAATAATCTGGGTATATACGGTTGATCACCCTTTATCTAATTCTTTGTTAAAGCACTTTTGCTTGTAATACCACATTCAGTCTTATTCGGATAAGACCAAGCACATCTTGGTTTGGAAACTGTATTCAATTTATCCTTGTAAAAATGCTCCAGAGCTATCAAATTGTAAGGGCTTTCTTCAAGTTGCTCAACAGGTTTTGGATAGGCTTGAGATAAGGGTTTTGTTTGATCTGTTCTCAAATGTTGATCATCTTCATCTGAAGCCATTCCTGTGTTGACTTGGATTTGTGCTTTGAGTAATTATCATGCTGATTTTTTTTTTTCATCTTCAGCTATCTAACAGATACCTGCAGGCTTGAGCCAAAATAGACATTTGGCACTATATCCACTATCTTGACTAGAGCGCAAAAAGTTCTGCCTTGGTCTCATTAGAACATAATACATCTAGCTACCTGTTTTTTGTGTGCTTTTGCAAAAATTAGGCAACCATTTATTTATTTATTTGAGAGAATTTTTTTTTTGTTGTCTAGCCACCCTAATATAGTAAATGTGAACAATACAGCCGATTGGTGTCACATGCAGAGGGGGGGATGGGGGGGGAGGGTTTACCGGTTCTTAACAGAGGTTCCTCTTTTCAGCTCTTGTAACTTTACTGAAGGCCTCGTGGGCCCCTCCGTGATATGTTTTCTCTTTGTCATTTTCTCAATTTTGGAGAGACTTTATGTTCTTGGTAATGTCACTGTGATCTATTTTCTCCACTTGCTCATGATGGCCTACACGGCATTCCATAGTACATCTAATGTTTTGAAAACTCTTTGTACCCATCTCCTGATGAATAACTTTTGTTGATAATATCCTGCTGTCCTGTTAGCGCTTTGCTAAAAACCACGGCTACAGAAGCACCTGATCTTTTTTATAGGTTAAGCAAGATTACTGTATGATGATTAGTCTAGAGTTTAAATGTGATCAGTTAATTCCGAAAATGTTCACATGATCTACACTTCTATGTACATGATCAACATGCAATCAGGTGTTATTTTTATCCTGTATTTCATAAAATGTTCCTAAAAATTTTATATTAAATGCTTGTTTTTCGCTTAAATGTAGATCACTTTTATGTCTCATTCTACGTGGAAAAGATAAGATAAGCAAGATAAAGTCACCTGAGGAGTCCTGATATCTAGGAATATCATAACATCACATGGTTTGTGATGTTTTTCCACCTTTGATTTGTCTATTCATAACTCTTACACATAATAAGACAGTATACATTACATGTGTAACAATATACCTTGTATAACGTGTAACAAAAGTACCATAATCAGGGCTTATTGTTCATTTAACTACAGGGATGCTAATGTAGTTTTTATATAAGTGTAGCTCTATGAGTGGGTCAGCCGTGCTGAAGGGGTTAAAAAAAGCATAATTGCCCCTGAAAAAAAGCGTTACAATAAGATGATAATGACAGTACAGAACAAAGCGATAGTTGGGAACTGAAACTGAGTGTGAACATGGCTTTGATAATGATAATCGTAACTAAAATTAAATGAAGCCAATAATATGTGACATGGGAAATATGTCACTTATAAACTGAGTTGAGGGTCCTGTAGGTTTGTGATATGCACATTATCTAAACATTTCACGCAGGGATAGAGAAAGCAGAGAGGCAGAGAGTAGGAAAATAATGAACGAGGGCTGTAGAGAGACGTGGAAATGGGAGGGACAACAGAGACAGTGAGTGAGAGAGACAGAGGCGTAATGTGGATTTAATGAAGGGGCTTTATGAACTAACAGGGAAAAGGAGGAGGAGGGAGACCCAAGGATAGGAAAGGATAGGGGGAAAAGAAAAAAAAACAGCTTACACTCATCTTTCCTTGCCTCTCGGTTTCTCTGCTCCCCACTGTGGACAAGAGGGCTTTTCAATTTTGCTCCATTTCCTTCCTGACGGGCTGACTACGGAAGATTGGACTTTAGGAGGTGACCTGTTGCTATATTTGCAGTGAGCTAATCAGAATGCAGCGCTGAATTCAGTCCCACTCCCCAACACATCTGCTTCACACGTCATAACACAGCACCTTCTGCAAGCATACATTACATACCTGTCAGCTCCCTTTCTGATTCATTCGCAGCTGCTCCAAACAAGCGCCTGCGGTTGGATGTTGTATGTTATGACTCACATAAGCAAAAACAAATTGAATAACTGATGTCTAGGTATACAGTGATTCATGATATGGGCATTACTTTTTGAAGTTAATAAAAACGACTACAAACTGCATTGTGACTGCAGCTGGTATAAATGTATATGTCGCATAATATGTGTTAGTTTATATGATCATTCCTGGCAAATCTTATACTGTATCAGTAATTACAACAGGACTTTTATTTCTATGCAGTTTTGTATCATCAAAATCTTTTCAAAAAAAAAATTGTTGGCAAGGGCACATTTAGATGTAAATGTTTGTGTTTGAGATTGAGCAATCTGATTGGATGAGAGACGAGACAGTAATGGCACTGGGCCGTTTAACTATATGTACCACGTTGCATCCCAGTACATCCTCTGTACTGAGGAGAGAGCAAATGCCTGCCAAAACCTACACCAAAAAAAAGTATCAAATGCACTTTCAGCAAGAAACACCATGCTGAATCACAAATTGCTCCGCAAACCCTGATCCAGGACCCTACTTGGTGTGTGGAACAAGGGATTATACACACACCACTACGCACACTAGATTTAATGGTATTGTAACGGAATTAATGGAGTCCTCGTGCCAACAACCGCATCACAACCGTGCTGATATTTATCACAATAGCACTCCCTCTCATTCAGTTATTATAGGACAGCATAGTTAAAAGGAAACTCCAGCATTTCTCTGATTAGCACACTTATGATGGGAGTCTACAAGCATTTGTCTGGTGAAACAATAGATGTTACCAATACACAAGTACAGAATGTAGAAGCATTACACTCTCTCCATAAAGAGAGGGAATGTCTTATTAAAGTCGCACAAAACCATGTTAGAAAGTAATAATAACAATCTATTCTGTCTTCTGAAACTGTGAAAGAAAAAAAATCCTACAGATTTACAGATACCTTTAATGGAGGAATTTATAAAAGTTTCGTACAAAGAAAAACATTTTCCGAAGATTCAACAACAACTTTTAGACATCCATTATTTTTAGCAAGCCCTTTTCTTTTCTAAGTACAGTGAAAATACTGTTCTTGGTAATTTCACATTCACCGCAGAGGCAGAAAATGGAGGTTAAAATTAAAATGTCTATTAGGTTTTATTAAGTGTTATGTAGCCTGTTATTAGCCGTTGGATTTGTTTTGTACATAGCTGCCGTACACGTTTCGTTAATAATCCCGGGATTGTTAGGTGCTTTTATATGTTGTGTTGTGTGTTGAGAAGATTTTTGCATAAGGTTTCTATTACTGTCAGGACAGTTGCTAAAGCTGAGCACTGTTCCATGCTGGGATGATTGGTTGCTTTCATGTCCTCTCAGCATGAAACATTTTGCCCTTTTTGCCTTAAATATTAGCCAGGCATCTTCTTTCCGTGCCCTGTGTGTGTGTGTGTGTGTGTGTGAGTGTGTGCATTATATCTTAGCATAGAAATATCCTATGTTTGGCAAAGGGAAGGAATATCCTTGGCTAGTCCCCACAAGAAAAAGTGATTAATATATATATACAGCAGGCTTTATTTTAAAAACTGAAAGAGCTAAAAGGCTTCCTTTCTGTTACTAAGGTTAAGGTCAGGGTTATGTTTAGTGTAGGTTTCATAATGTAACTTAACTTTAGTTAGCTGCATGAAGAATTATATCAATGGAAGGTTCTCACAAGGATAGATAGTAAGACAAAAGTGTGTGTGTGTGTGTGTGTGTGTGTGTGTGTGTGTGTGTGTGTGTGTGTGTGTGTTTGTTTGTGTGTGTGCTTGTGTGTGACCCAGCTGCTTCCTCACTGTGGTCCCTGTCTCTATTACCCCTGTGTGTAGGACTGTTCAGCAAGTCAGTGCACTGTGTGTGTACATGTGTGAGACTGCCAGAGGGAGGTGCGGGGGGTCGGAGGCGGCCGCTTGCCCAATCAGCTCCACCAGTATCCTAGCAACAGAGCTGTTTGGAGCAGGACAGGGAGAATGAGAGAGAGAGAGAGAGAGAGAGAGAGAGAGAGAGAGAGAGAAAGAATATGAGGTTTAGAGAGCAGGATAGAGGATTGAAAGGATGAATAATATGGCACATCTGGAAAAAGGAGGATTTAAGAGAGAGAGAAAGAGAGAGAGGGAAAGGGAGAGGTGGGAACAACTAAAGAACTCTAACACAGAAATGCTGATTGCTGCTGCTGACATTTCATGAGGCTTCTTTAAAATTATGTGACAATAATGAAGCCACACACTCACTGGCCCAATAAAGCAGCTGCTTATCCTTTGAGACACATACGCACTCACACGTGTAGCATGTGCCACTATGCTGCAGGTTAATGATTACGAATTCATACACACATGCACTTATAAGACAGTGAATATAATAACCTTTGAGTGTAAATACAAGGTGTAGATCATTCCTGGTGATAAAGCCAGTTCGGCTAGTCCATATCCTGAGAGCTTGTGCTCAGAGCGAGATTATTAGAAACCCCAGGATATGCACTGGGACACATGCAGCAGCAGTGGGTTATTTACCATGCTAGAGAAAATGATGGCACCCGGATGTATTTGAGGCACTGACAAATACAACTCTGCTTCTGAAGAAGGAGGTAATATTTATGCCGGAGGATGAATAACTTTTGCGTGAAGCTTTCTTTGAGATTTGGGATAAAAAAATAAAAAATAAAATATAAAAAAACATACTTTAGCTTCGGAAATATCTACTACAGTTCGAAATGCAGTCCCTAATGGTGCATTTTATAGTAGCATGTGATCTAATACTATTAGAAAATCTGGTACTAAAATCAGCACATTATTGTGTCATGGTGCTCATAAGTTATTATTATTTATTACTTACTTATTATTACGTGAGCCGGGACATTTAGCCGATGTGTGTTTGTGTAGCAGGCGTTTAAGTTTAAGATGAGGTATGTATTGGTTTTGTCAGGCATGGACCTGAGGTATCAACCTCCCTGGCCTAGTTTCATCCACCACACGCTGATAGTGGTGTGCCCTCCGCTCTCAGATTAAGGAAACAGGTGCGTGTATGCGTGTGTTTGTGTTTAGGCAACTGGAATGGAGAAATTAAGTTGAGTTAGGGATGTTTGTAGGACTGAAGTAGTCAGAGCTTAGGGCTACACACACACACACACACACACTCCTTGCCTGTAGCTAAAGCTATGGTTTTCTTCTCAAAGGAGCAGAAGTCTGCATCGCATCATGTCCTAGAGGGGTTATTTCTGAAATAGTCTCTTGTAGCTAAGAGAGAGAGAGAGAGCGTGAGAGCGAGTGAAAGAAAGCAAATGAGCACTAAACCAGGACAGGACCCCATAAACCCATGACATATGTACATCACATTTTGTCCTGCTGGGCTGAACACTGTGTTAAAGCCATGGCCAGTCACACATATTTTCACTGATGGGAACATAATAAGGGTGATAATTATTATTCGGAATAAAAGCACATGCACGGGAGGACGACTAGAGAAGGCCGGATTAAAGCGAACCCACTCTGCGCACTGGTTTTAGTTGCCATAGGAACGTTCATTACCTGGCACTTGGGAGAGAGGAGCGAGCGAAAGAAAAAGAAAGAAGAGGTACTGGGACAGATAAAGAAAGAGATGGATAGAGAGGAGCCAGCAAAGAGCGAAAGAAAATATTGGGTAAAGAAGAAGAAGAAGGAGGAGTGAAAAAGAACATAGATATCTAGTGGGATGAGGGAAGTATAGAAGGAAGGATGAAATAAAGGAAGAAATACACTGCTCTTTGTGGTTCTTCTTACACCAGATAATCCCACACACACACGCTCCTGCTGCAAGTCTCACAAAACAAAGAAATGTAACACACAGGTGCATAGGTCTATCTTTCCTCCAAGTAAGCATCTAGTATTCAAACATTATCGCAAATTAAGCACTGAAGCTATGTATTTGTTGTGTCTGAGAAACAGTACATCATCCTGTACACAGGACAATATGGGTTAAAAGTACAGTGCATAACTGACTTAAAAGCATAAACTAGACAGATGTGGGCCAAAAGTCGGCCTAATTTGCAGACTTAAAGTAAATACAGAGCAACAAATTAGACTACAGTAGGTTAGAGGACAAAAAAATGTGAGCTGAAGAAACACAAGACGAAAACAAAGAAAGTACAAACATGGAGGGGGAAAAAAACAAAAAGCCAAAGAACAAGCAGGTGACAATGTGGCCCATGTGGGACAGAGGTGCCAGGCGTTTGTTGTAGCAATCAGAGTTTCAGCAGGCATCACATGACCCCCTGCCCCACACACCTGCCTGAAAGAGTGCCGACAGTTGCCATAACAACGGGGTCAGGAGGATGGAAAGCAGGTATTTAAAGGGGGCCTGTGGCAGGAGGTGGGGCAGTGGGTGAGTGTGGCATACAACAGTGTTATTTTTAAAATGCAATAAAAAAGCAATCCAAACCACACTCCTTTCACTCTCTCTCTTTGTCTCTGTCTGAGTGGATTGGATAGTTCAGCTCCTCTGCTTCTCAAGGCCATTGTGTTAGAGGAGGCATTAGGTTTGACACAGGGACATGTTCAGGGAATTCATCACTCACTCCGTGATGTAGTCCCTAGTCATTTTTATTCTCAGATACATAAAACATCTCTAATTGTTATATTAGTTCAGTATATCAGGCATGGCCTCTCAGATTTACAGTCTGTCGTAATGAAGACCATAAACAACTCCAAAGTCAAACTGGCATTTCTGCATTGAGATTTATTTTTGTGCAGCAAAATATGCCACCTTGCATTGCACTGTTTATCAAAATCTACTGCTGTTAGGGTGGAATTCCAAAGTCATGATCATCTGTAAAAACAATAATATATAGACATAATAGTGTTTTGCTTGAGTCTGCTAAACAATTATGCAATTATGTGGCATATAATAAATGTAGAATATTTACACTATAAGATTATGTTTTAATCAAAGGAAGTTTGTACTCTAACACTCTTAACTTCTATTGCAATATTTAGTGCTTTTATTGCAGTTACATGTGTATTGAGTAATGAAATATGTAGCCTTGAGGGTATTTTCATTCTGCATAGCAGGTATTAGCAGCATCAGTATTCATCCTTATAAAGAAGCTAATGTCCTCATTCGTCTTTTGTCTTCATCTTTGGCCTGCAGTGCTCTGACAGCGGACAGTCACAGGACAGTTCTCTGAAGCGCGTGGCAGTGGTGGAGGATTTCTTCGACATCATCTATGCCATGCACGTGGAGATGGGTGCGGATCCAGGAAGAGCACCCAAACACGCTGGCCAGAAAAAGACTTACAAAGCGGTAAAGCAGAGCTCAACAGTTACTAAGACTAACTCACACGAAGTACACAGGAAACACAAGCAAGATAGCAGCCAAAATAACAGCCGTAACGCATGGTCTGTTGTCCCCCCTTTTTTTTTTACTGTTTATAATATTTTGTAACACAATTGACAGTAAGTTTATACTGTAATTCATACTGTGAAGTGACAGCACCTTTCACTTTTCATATTTTTTATATAGAATTGAAATTGAAGGTACATTTGGTGTTGTGTTTTGTGATTTAGACACCCAGTTATACAAATGAAAAAAATTTTTTTTTGTCATAATTATAGAAAGCAGTGGAATTGTGCCCAATATGCCCGAAACCAGTCCTTTCCTCATGCTTATTTCTAGATGACATGTTGGTATATGTGTGAGATTTATGCAATATTCCATAAGACAGAGAACTGTTGTGGTCATACAGTAGGCTTGAGCCCAAGACGTCACAACCGTGATAATATTCAACCAGACAGCATTAAAGTGAAAGTGAAGGTGAAAAGTCGTTTTAAATTCTAAGCTGTACCAGTAACGGTAGCCCAGCGGTGAGGGGAATAAACCATGGAGGTGTTGGTCAGTCCTGAGAAACTCACGAGACTTACTTTATATTTCCACTTATTCCACTTAAGATTATTAGCCAACTCCCATGGTTGAATCCAAAGTAGCGTCAAATGGAAAGCTAGTATGTTATCTAGGGTGCAGGGTAGGATCCCTTGTTCCATACACTAAGTTGTGCCATTGATTGGGGGATAGAGAGTAATTTGGGATTCAGCATTGTGCTAGAAGCTAGTTAACTTGTAGCTTGCGTTAGCCGTGAACAAAATACTATTGCTTCCATCTTCTGCAAATACAGAGAAATATTGCTTCTTTTTATATGTTGAGTTTATGGGTGGTTGGTGCAGTACCACCACCTAATCATAGCGCAGAAGGAAAAGAAGATTGTATGGTTTGTATTAGACATGGCATTGAAAATAGTTGGTCATAATACTTAAAACACACATAAAATCTGTGAGAAATGTCGCTTTTTAGACAAATCAGACAATAAACATGCATAATGCTATCAAATTGCCCCTAAATCGAACGGAATCGAATTGACAATCTGCCAGTTTTTTTTATAGCTCTATTACATGCTTTTCATTTCATGACCCTTTACCATTCGGAATCAGTTATTTTTGTTATGTTTGGAGGTGCAGTATGTAGAGAAGTCTGCATGGGTGGGAATCCTGGCAAATGTAGCCTTCTGTTGGGCACATCGGCAAGAGGGTGTTAAGGCCCCTAGTTTTTAGCTCAAATAATGTTATTAAAGGTGTTTTTACTGCTATCAAATGTCAAAATGGGTAAAATTTACCCAAACAGTATGTAAGGACTACAACTATTTAATGACATTATTGCATGTTTATGTCTCATAGTATTTGATTAGTTTTCAGCGAGTTTAGCGACCTACCCTTGCTTCCTCTCCTGCGCTTTCTCACACACGGCCTGAACATGATGTGTTCAAAGAGGACATTGTTGAAGTAAGAGAATCTATGGATAATTTATAAAATGAATGCATTTGCTTTTCATATCATCTGATCTCAATTATACCTAGCAATGTAAATGTATATAAAGCGTTTGATTTCGTAATTCACAAAGCAATAACGCATTTCTTAGCGAAATGTGAGTATAGTAGAGAGCCAATCACATATTTGCTTTTTGTCATGTGATTAGTAAAGTGAAACCTTCAGCTAGACACAATAGCAGCTGCTGTGAAAACATTTGATGGATATTTGGAGAATGCGCTGTTGATAGAAATTACAGTTTCCTTACCAGTTATGGTCTGCTATAATAAGGTGCTGTCATCAACTACCAAAGTGAAACTGACACTAGTAGAGGAGGAGGCTGCTGATGCATTTTACTTTGAACTTTTTTCATTTTGTCTTCTTTTCAAGGTTTTTTTATGATCGTCAAAATTCTTGTAATTAAAAATTGTTCCAATTTGCTGTCAATCACTCACTACAAAAACATGATTATTATTTGTTATGGTCTACTATATGTTTAACTTAAAACTAAACCAACATATTATGAATACATAATCAATTAAAACACATAAATAAATACATTGGATATTTACAATGCATAAAAAAATTTTTTTTGGCTCATTTATCCATTGAGACAAAGATATGAGATATGTGAGGTGGATTCATAGCGTTTAGGGAAAAAAGCAACAACTCCTCACTAAAACAGAAATACACATTTACCCATTTGTGTCACCCTTGACTTGAAATAATCATGTACATGCATTGTTTATCAGCTTGTAACGCTTTTTCTGATTCTGAAACTGTACTAGAGGTATCAAAACCATTCTTCCGAAAGATAATCCTTTAATTGATGATGGTAGTGATGATAGCGCTGTCTAAAATATGGGAGCAAAATCTTTCAGATTTTTAATATAGATTATTTTTATTATGTAGCATTTTTATTAGGATGGCATGATGGCTCATGGCTAGCACTGTTGGCTCACACCTTCGGTGTTGGAGGTTCAAATCTTGCTTCCCCTTCATTGTGTGAATAGTTTGCATGTTCCCCCTCTGTGCCAATGACATGTACAGTAGGTTGACTGGCGTTTTCAAATTGCCCATAACATGTATGTCTTCTTGTGTCTGCAATAGGTTAGATTAAATGTAAATCAATGTAGATTTTGACTCATCAATCAAGACATTAAAAATCCATGCTCTGTGGATGTTGGTTGTTTCATCAAATAATACAAGGTGGACATTGTAATGATTTGCTGTGGTGCTTTGCTCTGAAGGAAACCATAAACCTCACAGCAGAAGAGAACCACTTACTGAAGGGTTAAACATTCAGGACTATTGTTATCTTGGTGTACACCACTTATAGACTCACCCTCCTGATCAGAATATAGGAAAGGTTCACTTGTCTGACCAGGTCAGCTGGACTTTTTCCACATCTCTGTAGAGCAACAGGACCGATTGTTTTCGCTCTACTTAAATTTGCATGTGTCTTAATGGTGTATGCACTGCAGCTCTACTATATGTCTATTTATGTAGTTGCAAATGAATTGCTCTTGCTTAAAAATCGAAGACTGTCCAGCAGTGACATTCTCAGACACCTGAAGAACAGTTGAGCTTCTGTTCTTTTTCTTTTTCTTTTTCTTCCATTCGTACAACCATCACAGCATCACAACATGCACCTTTAACCGAGTTTTCTAACTCCAGGGGAACTAATTCCTCAATTAAGATTTTACTTAATTCACTGTTCGTACTGGAACACAGCCCAGATGAAATGACCTTGTGATCGAAGCTCCGTCCATCCATGCTGTAAATGATAAAACCTTCATTTAGAAAATGATCATGTCCTGGGATATTTTTGTAAATGTGAAAACCATGTGAATCCATATACGTGCTTACAGATGAAGTTGTTCCACCTAAATGATAGTATTGCACTTAACAGATTACAGCAGCATGAGACCAGAGTGCAAAAAATGTGTGACAGATGCTACATAATACAGTAAATAACCTGATCTACCAGATTAATAACACAAACCGTACACAATAGAAGCATAATGAGGATGAACTAATTGGCATAACCGTGCAAAAATCGAGCAAAACTGTTCAATTTATTTCAGATTGTAAACCATATGCAATAAATGTAGCACCATAAAGAGCAAATAAACATAACATCTGGAGTACAGTTCAGAAGATGACACTCTAAAGTGTCTGTGTGTGTGCGTGTGTGTGTGCGTGTGCGCGTGCATGAGTACACCTGCTCACTACGCTGTCTGCAACCTATATGCAAATATGTAGGTAATATATTTAGTCTTCTTGTATCTGCTGATTGAGGATTCATTTTTTCTCCGCTACTACAGTCATATGCAGAAATGCCCAAAAAAAAAAGACACCCGTAAAACTGTTCAGTAGTCTGTAAGCTATAATCCCACAGTGTGAGAAAGCAGGTGTCAGGTTTCCGCCCCCATCGAGCTCTTTGCTAATCACCTAATTAAAACTATTAGCCACCTGATAGGACTGTTTTTGACATTTGGCACACCAATTCCCACAGAGACCAGCTCAACTGTCCATCACTAACACTATCCGCTATATTATTGCCCTTAACGTCTGTTGATTGGCTGTGACTTTTAAAATGAGGTGTGACTGGGAGAGATGCTCTGTGATTGGTGTGATTTGCTGTGGTCGGACAGGCTTTGATTGGCTGTAATCAACCGTGACTGATGCTGATAGGTTGTTTACCCCAACTCCACCTCTGGCCGAAGATGCTCAAGGAAAAGATTAGCTGTTTTAGAAAGGCTTGCTTTAATGCAGTGTTTGGGAGGTTACATGCTTTGAAGACACTGTGTATGTTTCAGTTTAAAATGATTACATTTACAATCTTAGCAGAAATTAGATACGATTTGGTCTACATATAAAGATGGTGATTTTTCACCAGGAGCCTGATAGAATGTGAGGAATTAAATATGGGGTCAGCACTGACAGATAGGAATCAACATATCACTTATGAGACACTAAAAATTCAAGTTTTGTCCCTTTGACCAGCTGCCTTGTCTCTGAACCATGCCCTCTTGTGGTGATGGAATGTAGCTGTAATTTATCATGTTCTAGACATGCTGTGTGATCTAGGCACCTGTTTGTGTACAGGTTTGGATGGAAAGATGCCAGTGGAAGGAATACATGTATATGAATGTGTGTATGAATGTGTGTGCATGTGTGTCGGTGGTTGGGACTTGGAGTTCATCTTTTTTCCTCATCCTCTACCCTGAAGAGAACTGCTGTCAGGTCCTATAGCACGGCCATCCCTGTGAGTCCTACACAGCCACACTGGGAAGGGAGGGCTGTCTTGGGCTGTGGCATTCTGGGAAATGCATGTGTTTGTTCCCTGGGTGGCCTTTTCCCTCTGCGCAGCCTGAGGCGGGATCAGGAGATCCAGGCGTCCCTGATGAGCCTCCTGCTTCAGCTCTCGTTCTCACCCCCCCCTCTAGCTCTGTGTGTGCATGAAGGTCACACACAAAACAGCTGCAGAAGGAGAGGGACAGGGAGGGGATGTGTAAAAAAAAAGGTCAGGAATAGGACAGCATAGGATAATCGATTCTGCTGTGACGTGGGATGCAAATGGTCAGACGATCAAATAAATCAAATAAAAGCAAATATTAAAATCAATGACTATGGCCATTTTTGCCCCTCGGCATATACCGACAACATTCCCCACAAAGATACCTCTAATCTCATCCATCCTCTTATCCCATCTCTTTAACCCCCATTTCTCGCTCCTTCTGTGGTTGCCAGATTGCAGAGACATACGCTTTCCTTCCCCGCGAGGCTGTGACCCGCTTTCTGATGAGCTGTGGGGAATGCCAGAAGAGGATGCACATCAACCCCAGCACTGCAGAGTTCAAAGGTCAGAATTTTTATTCTCACCGCTGAGCAAACAAAAGTCAGATTTTGATTATTAGAACAGGAATACAAACATTCACTCATTCAGATTTCTATTAAGACTACTTTACTGGTGTAACTCCTGTTCAGTTGTGTTATTTGTTATATGGTTTATTATGCTATCATTGGGGTTCATTACCCCTTATACTTACAGTATAGTGTAATATAACTGTAGTTCATGAATGAGGGGTAATGGTTTAATCCCATATAAAGCATAGCCATCAACAATACAGGGTAAGCATGAAGTATTTCATGTATTTTAAACATATATATTTAACAAAACCTATGCTTGATATCATACTGTATATGACAGCTACAAACATATGTTACAAAAATGTGTGATATTACAAATTACAGTTTAAAACTATTTTTTATTGTTATTATTATTATTAACTTTGACATGGTCTTTGTTTCTATTCAGCAATGATCTATCTATTCAGCAAAGATATGATTGAGTTGTTGAGTGCACATATTACAGTTCCCCTTCTAAAATACATCTTGTATACAAAAATACATCATATCCTGTTACAGTAGGCAGTGGTATTTTTGTGTGAAGGCATGAGTTCAAGTTTAGTTCAGCCTTTATTCATCACATATACATTAATGCACAGTAAATTTCTTTTTATTCTTTGCATGTCATTGTTTGTTATTATACGGCACCCCTGGAGCAGACAGGGTAAAGTGCCGTGCTCAAGGGCCCAACAGCGGGTACCTGGAGGAGCTGGGGCTCAAACCACCGACCTTCTGATCAATAACTCAGAGCCTTAACCCTTCTGGTCAAGTTAGTTTTAGGTGTATCACAGAAATCTTAGTGTCAAAATAGGGCTGATGGTTACCTCTTTCCTACTATATCACAAGAAAACATTTTTATAATAAAAAAAGGAATATACTTGGTATCAGACTAATTTATTGAACCAGGGATCTGAAAATATACAGTACATAACTCAAATCACCCAAAATGTGACTTAATACCTGATTTGCTGGGTCACATTTTACCATACAGTACATATAGTATATTTTAGTCCCTTAAGCATACGGAATTGATACCTGCCTGGTGTTAGTCATTAGTAAGTGACTAATCCACTCTCTGTGAGGTTTTATTTTTAAATGAATTGAAGTGGGTTGAGTTGTCTCCTTTTGAGTTTAGTTCAGGTGAAACAGATGGGGATGGTTACATGAAATAGTGGAAATCTGTAAGCAGACATTCTAGAGTCAACAGACTTGTGTGAAACAAAGACAACTCAGTGGTTATTGTGTTTGAACAAAGACCCAAGATATTTTCAGGAATTTCTGTACCGATGACTCTCAACATCGCCCTCCAGTGGACATAGTGAGGACTGTTAGAAAGCAGTTTCTCATCATCTACTTATCTGGTCCACCTGTGGATATTGGCAAAGGATGTGTTTCGTACAGTGATTCAGAATGTAATTGAAAATATAATATACAATAATGTATAATACAATATACATTATTATACCATAATGCATTGTTGTATTATTTGTAGTCACTTTTCTTCTGTGATGATTTTCTTTTTTAATTTATAATTGTTGATGTGTAGTACTTTGGACTCTTTAATGTCTCCTACTTATCATCTAACTATATAATTTCTGGATATGTGTTTCGAATAAAAAAATGACTAAAGCTCATTTCACCCCCACAGAAAATGACCGACCCACCTCACTGGTCCCAGACCTCATCGACTACAACATGCCTCTTACTGCCACCTACCTAAAACAGATGAAACTGCAGTGCATGAATACAAACGAACAGGTTAGTACACAGGGGTGTTGAAAAAAAGGAACAAAAAGTTTTGTTACAGTAAAAAGAAAAATAAATAAATAAATAAATTCTTAAAAACGCCACATTCCAAAATGGCATAAGAAAGTTTGTGGTTGCACCTGGCTAAAAGCATTTCTTTCAAATATATTCAAATATCCTTTCGCATTTTCTAAACATCTTTTTGTTCATTTAGTACATTCATTGTCCTTTAAAGGGTTTCTAACACTAAAATGTATAACAGAAAAGTGTTGTACAGGCTAAACTAACAATGCAAATTCAACACTGACATAAAATACTGTAGATTAGTAAACTACTGTAGTTGCAACCTAGTTCTGAATAAATATTATGGTTTTACTTCAGGGTAACATGGTGGCCTAGTGGTTAGCACTGTGGTCTCGCAGCTCTATGGCTGAGGGCTTGACACCAGAACTCTAGTTCCACAGTCCGAATGCATGCAGAGTAGGTTGACTGGCATTTCAATATTGCCTGTAATGTCTGGGAGTGTTTGTGTGGCTTCCCATGACTCTGCATATGAAAAGTGTTATGATGAATGAAGGAGTGAGTGTTACTTCATCTCATTATTTGTATACTAGACAAATGTGACACAATTGTGCAGAAATGTTTTAGCTAAACCACCTTTTATCATTAATATATATATACATATATTAATGAATATTAATTAATTAATATATTACATTTATATTAAATCGAATGATGTGTTTGCTATTTAGTTCAGGCATCTTTAAACAAACACATTCTTGCATATCTTTTCTTTGTGCACCAAAGTGTACTGTAAAAATAAATAAATATTGTATCCATATTATAGTACATGAGATTACCAGAGGCATGGTTATTGCTAGTGGAAACCTTGCTTCATTTAAAATGCAATGTTAGCGTTATTCTCTTTATAGTGATTTATTTTATTGGCAATTTATATATTGTTTGGGTCCTATTTTAATTCTATCTATCTATCTATCTATCTATCTATCTATCTATCTATCTATCTATCTATCTATACTGTGTATATACAGTCTTATGCAAAATTTTAGGCACCCCTTGATAAATAACTTGATTTTTTAATTGAAACGAAGTTAACACAGTTTCTTTTGGAAATGGAAAAAATGCACAATATTTTCAGCAAACATTGATGCATAGTTACTTCTTATGCCATAAATTGAACAAAAATAAAATATAAAAACATTATTATAGTGCTGTGTAAAAGTTTGGGCACCCTAAGAGTTCCAGAGTCTCAGATTCTTTTTACAAGGTTTCAGACTTTAATCAGCTCGTTAGATCTGATGCATGGCAACAGTTGTCATTAGTAAATGCCAAGTTCAAAGTTTTTTTCGAACACACATGCGGTTCACACACTCAACAACCATGGGTTCCTCTAAGCAGCTGTGTAAGACTCTGAAAATGAAAGTTATTGATGCCCACAATGCAGGAGAAGTCTACAAGAAGATAGCAAAGCGTTGTCAACTTGCAGTTTCCACAGTGAGAAATGTAATTAAGAGACCAAGATGAGATCTGGAAGACCAAGAAAACTCTCGGAGAGAACTGCTCATATGCTGGTCAGAAAGACAAATTAAAACCCCCATTTGACTGCAAAAAACCTGCAGGAAGATTTAGTAGACTCAGGAGTGGTGGTGCATCGTTCTACTGTGCATGATGCTTGCACAGACAAGACCTTCATGGAGTCCGCAGAAGAAAACCTTACCTGCATCCCCATCTTTTAGCTGGCTATAAAAAGCGTTTGCAAGCTGTGATATCTGCCAGAGGAGGTGTTACTAAGTACTGATTATGTAGGGTGCCCAAACTTTTGCACAGTGCCACAATAATGTTTTCATTTTTTTATTTTTGTTCAATTTATGACATAAAAAGTAACTATGCACTAATGTTTGCTGAAAATATTGACATTTTTTCCATTTCCAAGAGAGACTGTTAACATCTTTTCAATTAGAAAAATGACCAAAATCTGTTATTTATCAAAGGGTGCCTAAACTTTTGCATAAGAATATATATACAGTATATAATTCCTGCTCAAGGTAAAATCCATACAGTTCAGTAAATGTACAACAGGAGCACTGCCTATGGGCCGTAATTTACAGGACATGGTTGTCAAGGTAAACCTCTATAGCTTTGGTTGCCTAAGCAACAGTATATACCTGGGTGCCTGGAATAGCAGTACATGGGTTACTAATGTACACCTCTCTGTGCACATGGATTAAACAAACAAAAAACAACAGCATGATACTCACTTACTATGGAATGTGACCTAGACACATTTATTATAAGCAGTTCAAAAATACGACATGGGTTTAGGCCATAATGCGTTGTGTACGATACATTTTAACATGTCTGGCAAAATGCTTTTATGCTCTTTAGTACCATTGTGTGTAATCTGGCTGCTTCTAATATGAAAGTCTATGACAGCATTTTAACACCAGAGAGCAGTGTTCACCCATTCGTAGTGGAGCACACACGCTATAAAAAGGGTTTATTTTTAATCACAATTTTTTTATTATGTTTTATTATTAATATGCATTCGACCATGTGAACAGAAATACAGTCTGTTGTAATATTCACATAATTTATTTTTTTAAATCCTTCTCTATCATTCTACTACTCTCTCTCTTTGTATACTTTCTTGATTACTTTTATAATCTCCACACCTACATAACCACTCCGACCCCGAGGCTGCAGGACCTTTCATAGTAATTAATTCATCATATGAATAAAGATGAAAACCTACATGATTTGCTGCAACACTATACTGATACCTGGCTTAGAGAGCTGGGAGAACCCTAAACTGTTCTGAAAATTCCTAGGTGTAATTAACCTCTGTGTAAGAAGAGGGCGAGGAAAAGCAAAACAAAACGACCGGAGTGGATGCGCATGCAGGTGGGAACGCCCACAAGCTGTCAATCATGCTGGATCAGGCTGCTCTGTCATTCTGACTGGGCGTGGCTTTACAGTGAGCGGTGACCCCGCCCCCTCGCTGTGATTCCGCGCGAGCCTGATTCACACACCGGCTCTGTGAGGGAAAACACACGAAGGTTAAAAAAGCCTCTAACTGGCTCCGTAGGGGAAAAAGGGATTTTCACGCGAAAAATTGGCGCTATTAAAGAAAGGTAGGAGATAAACGGATTTATACACTTCATTAATTTTGAAGAGCTGCATAGTTAGCCCATTGCCCGTCTCGTGCCACATGCTAACCTTTCTGACAGCTCGAAGTTACACCGCTATGACCTCAGAACACTGAACGGGCTTCACACAGCTAATGCGGCTTACCGTAAACACACTAGTTATTTTTTTTATTATAGTATCCAGGGTGGTTATTAGCCTAGAATATGGATTATTTTTATTTTTTTCCTCATGTCCATGAAAAACTTGCTGCATTGGAGCACTGTTTACATCTCACTGCTCCCTAATGTCCGAATGTGTTTGGCTTGTTTTGCGTCTTATGAAGAAGATTTCAATTTTTTAATTGGAGAGAACATAATATTAGTATTTTTAATGTCTTATTTTTTATTTTAATTCATATCCAAATTAAACTATAATTACTTATGTGCAGTGTCCTATATTATTTGCTGCAGTGGGTTAAAAGTGGGTTTGCTGCTAAAAGAGAAAAGCTTGTAAGTTTTACCTTCCTGCATTTTAACTCTGATTACTATATTTTCAACATATTTTAAGGTTAGAGTATCTATTTTGATAGAGAGTTGAAGATATCCTTCTGCCTTGCCGTTACTGCAGATATCTGTGTGCCTGCAACCTGACCATGTGTAACAAGCATGCTTTTGCACTAGTCTAGGGTCCTGGTACACGCCATTTGCATTAAATCAATAAGTTCTGTGAGCGCCTGTATACGAGAAAAGAAAGAACATATTTCAGATACTATGGATGCACCAACCCCAGCACAGCCCCCCTCCCCAACTTTTTTTTCTTTATAATAATAATAATAATAATAATAATAATAATAATAATACCTGGATTGAAACTCAATATTAGTCCAACATTACTTTTCTTTTCCAGAATCAGAGCCGAATTTCTGCACGCTTCTGTTGCCAAGTTATGTGTAACCGCAGAGGTGTGATGGCATCGTGCTTTAAGACAATTATCATGTTGTGTTCACATGCCAGATCTGTGGATCACAGGATTAAAAAAAAAATCCAATCTAGCATTTTGTTGTTATTCTGAAGAATTGTTTATTACAGAACATTTATTTATTTAGAGGTTGTTAACAACTTGTTCCATACTCTGCGAAAATGGTTTTATTGGCGTCGTATGCTGACATACACAAGGTATTTGATTCTGGCTGTTGGTGTCTGTCAAAGTACAGACATGCATAACAACGCTTTTAACAATATTTTAACAGCATTTTGTTTATAAACAAGACACTAGACACAATAAGTACACAACATTCAAGAACTATACAGATTAAATAAAGATTACGCAAACAATACAAAGAGACTGTAACAGATCAGCAGCCTACTTAACTTGAGTGTTCATGGTAGTGCAAGTAACCATCGTGTGCATCATATACGATAAGGGAGAGTTTTTATATATGTCGGTATGTATGTATGTATGTATGTATACATTTATTTATTTAATATATAAATAAATATATTAGAGAGGGAGAGAAAGAGAAGTATGAGATAAGATATGCAATCAACTATTATTGTTATTGTTTGTTTATTTTGTTAATTTTCTTTTTACCTCATAATTTCTCAATATGAAATACAATTTTATTATCACTCTGAGAGAGTGTGTAGTGAGCTCAGGATGTTCTCCTAGATGAACATTGTGCTGGATGCAGCATATGTTTTTGTTTCTTAAAGAAACATAGTGAAAAGTAGAATGACGTACTAGGACCATCACAGTAGCAGTGGATTAAAATGCTTCATTTTAATCCTTCTACCAGCATGTTGGAATGACTGGAGTGTCTTTTCTGCACTCCCTCCCTCAGTCCCTCGATCCTCGTCTGCATCTCTCCTCATCCCCCATCCCGTGAGGCCAGAAGCAGCTGGACAGCAGCCCTCAGTGCTCAGTCCTCTCTCAACTCATTAGAGCATTTACCAGAAGCTCCCTTCTTCCTCTCGAAATCTGTTTGTCTGCTTGCTTTATCCCTTCTCCCCACTGCTTAACATCTTGATCTCTGTTTCTGTTTTCTCAACACTTTTAATCCAATTCAAATTAATTTAATCCCTTAAGTATGACTGTTAAACAAGTTATTATATTGTCATTGGACAAATATTCATCTTTTTGAAAAGCATAAATAGACATATAGGCTTAAGCTACAGTTTTTCTCTACATCTAATACATGAGCATTAATGGTATATGGAGCACAATGAGCATTATTAATTTTGGTACAATCTATTTCACGTCCCTGCGCCATAGATCCAACATGAAGAACTTTAGCCCTTTAAAACTTTACATGGAGCGCTGTGTCTCACTATGATGCAAATTAATTAACAGGCTCAATGTTATGTGATGTTTGTTTGTGTAAAGCACAGAAAATTAACATTGAATGTGATTACTGTATGTCTCTCGAAGTTCTATGTAACAGTCCTCAAAGCTTTAATATCACACACCAAGTTTACACTATGCAGCATATTACAATACATTTTTAATCCTTAAAATCAAATGTCAAATTCAGTTTCAATTAAGTAACACTTGCTTCTTTGATTTCCACAACGGCAAGTCAGAAATTTTGTCTTGCCAGACTTAATAGAATGGGTGTTAATAACAGCAAGTAACACAAAGACCTGCAAGATTTAAACATGCAGAATTATTTATGTCTCACTTTCTTTGTGTCAGGTATCACCTAGCCTTTGACAGATTATTTACCATGTATGCATGAAATCTGAAATCATTGCGCTGTCCATCAAATTTGAGAAAGCTCCATGTGGTAACTTTTAGTTGAGGTAAGAGTTTTCAGGATGCGTCTCCTGTCAGTAGGGAGCCATGCCAGTCAGCTTTTTACTTAAGTGCTTTGTCGCATTACATTAGAAGCTTTCGTGAAGTATCTCAATAGGGCAGTTTGGAGGGGGTGTGTATTGTAATCATAGGCCCAAAGGCCAGTAAGAATGCATCCATCTGTCTCTCTGTAGTTTTACTCCCCCACATACCTCCATATTTAATGCACACCCATTCGACCTTCTCTTTCTACAGCTTCACTTCATGTCTGCCGGTTACTATGGGAATTGATAAACAGTAAGCTAGAGGGGCAGATATAACATAGTGTGGGTATGAGGCTCATATATCCATTCTGAATGTGAAATTGGTATGCCCGTTATCTATTGTCTCTAGGCCTTCTTGGATGAGAGCACCGGAGGGTGAAGTAGTGACGGGGAGAGATGGGGAGGTGGTGGGGGTATGCATAGGGAGACTGCTAGTGATTTTTTGGGTGCGGGTATTGGTGGGGGAGGTTGAGGTGTTGTATTAAACATTCTACGCGCATAGGCAAGCTGATATGTTGGTATATAGAGAGTGTTAAGGGTAGTCATTAGAGTGAGTAAGAGTACGGCTAAGGGAATGTGGAAGTTGTGTTTGTGTGTGTAGTGGGGAAGAGAATGGCACATGCATGTGATGATATGGTGGGGACTGATGAATGCTTGCAGCAGTGGCTCAAAGGCATTCATTGTAGATAGTACTCGTTTACACTTAATAAAGCACATATCAGATAGATATTATGTAAAGGTTGATGAGTTTTCTTTAAGGAGTGTTTTCAGATTTCAGGTTTATAAAGAATACTAGTAAAGGATGGTTTTACACCAAGAATGAATTGCTAATATTAGCAGTGCCAGATGGCAGAGCTTGTGTGAATCTCTGGAAGTATCTCTGAACCAAAATATGCTTTTTTTGTCCATTTTAATGTTATAGCCATCCATCAAAGCGAGAGAGAGGTGTCTTAATTTCATGTCCTACACACAGACACACACCTTTGTCTTACTATCAGCACATTTTATTGACATGAGTATCAGTGGAGCCCATGTTATTATCTGATTACACTCGTGTATTTAAAAAAAAAAAGAGCTGCTGTTTTTGTTTTCTTGTGGCAACCAGTTGTCCTCACAAAGTCAAAAATGGTCAAATAATCCTCGGCCCCCATCATTGTATAAAAATATACCCACATCTACAAGACACATAGTAGAATCAAGTCAAGACTAGCTTCTACGTTTTTTTTTTTTTTTTTTTGGATGTTGTTTCTAAGCCTACCCCCATCCCCTCCTTCCTGCATTGGCACTCATCCCCATCCACTCATCTCCATGTCATGATAATGTGAGCATCTTTGGGGAAATTTAAAAATAGCATTTTTTTTTCAAGTCACTCATAATTTAACATGAAGCCATTCTTCTCACTTTTCTTCCTTCCATTCTCAGTATAATAGGAGCGGAAACACATCTTGATGAAGGTACATATTGTTAGAAGAGTGATAGCTATGTTTATGGATAGTTTCTGACTTTTATATTTTATTTATTCTTAATTATTTATATTACAAAGGGTCATATTTAAGCTAGAGCAGAGTGAAAAGTCTGAGTCAATATACTTCTGCAGTAGCTAAAAATGTAACACTAAACTGCAAATTAGTTACAGAAAACTTGATAATTTTATAAGAGCAACATCCAGTCTACTAGCTTTAAGGTAGCTTTTACACACGAGGTACTCATTTAATAGAAATTATGTGAATACATATTTTGGGTGTTTTAAGCAGTTTGTTTTCTTCCCTCATCTTTTGCTCCTCCTTGCTTTCTCCTTCTACCTGTCCACCTCATCTATCCCCTCTGCACGTTTCTCCATCTGTTCCACCCTGTTAGGATGAGAGTTCGGTGAGCAGTGAAGACTTAGATATGGCTGAGCCAGCATGGGGCTCTACTGAGCGCGCTCCAGCAGCAGCGCCCAGCGGCACTCCTGAGCCACGACCAGAGAGGAAGACCACGCCCCCTCGACCCAGCATTAAAGAGGAGGAAGGTTAGACAGTGCTCTCCATCAATTTTCTTCTCATTTCCTCTTTCTATCCAGTAGGGACAGCTCGTTTTCATGTCCAACTCTGGTCTCTCTCAACAAAACACATCATGCTATTATAGACTTCAATTTTAAAAAATTATAGCTTGCCCAGGCTGCTTATATGTTTTCTTGAATTAACTAATTTAGTGAAGAAACTATGTTTTTATGTAGAAGATAATGAATGGCTGTATAACACTTAGGAGCTGCAGTGAGTTCACTTCTACCACTATATTATTTCAATAAAATGGATATATTAAATTATTTTCTTTTTGATCCACAGAAGTTTGGAGCAAATTAAATAAAAAAAAGAAAAGGTTCAATTAAATACTTTTACAACCAACTGCACAAGCTTTGCATCATTTATTAAAAACCTTATGGAAAATGTGTCTCCATATAGGATAATAACAGCTTAATTACCATTGAATTTATAACAGAAATTGTTACAACATGTCTTGGTACTATTTTTAAAATAAAAAAGTTATTTAAATATTCACATTTTCTTTACTGTTTATACTTATACAGCCATATGCTGTTTAATGGATAATGCCACCTGTGTTTCATGCATTTTATTTCTATTCTGTTAAGTAAATTAATAATTTGGGTTTCTAATAATGTAGTATGATGTAATCTAGATAAAGTAAAATATACTGTATAATTGGATAAAATCGCATTAGCCTGGACACAGACTTTTGGATTTTACTGTATGACTAAAAAGAGTCAGGTAAGTGCCTTGTGAAGATCATTTTTGATGACGAGTCCATTACAACCTATTTTCAGGTCTTTGCTCTTACACTTGTCCATTATATACCGAATGGGTTCTTTTTAAATGACTGCCAGTGTTATCTAGAACCATTAAGAGAAGTTTGAAGGCTTTCAGAAGCTTCATGCTATAACACTTAGGCTAGTTTAGACTTGCTGTTTAAAATTATGACTCAGTCTGTTCCAGGCTCACTGAGGATTTAAGCGAATGCTGGGCATCGTTTTGCATGTGTGTACTAATGTATTTGGATAAACAATTATATTTTTAGAAGCATGAAAATAATAATATTTACACCTGCATTCTTTATTTTACTTATGCCCTTAAAACAATTTTCACTTTTCTACTATCTATATAAATAAATTTTTTTATAAGCATGTTTTTGCCCTTTTTTGAGGGAAAACTCTACACTTACAGTATTTAATTCCCCTGTTTCACTATGTGTATGTGTCTTGCTTTCTCCCTGTCTCTTGTGGCTCCATTCTGTTCAGTGCTTGGACTGATTGCGGCAGAGAGGACGGTTTTCTAAAATGGCTGCTTGGGGAGGGGCTGGTTGGTCACTCAAAGCCAGGCCGGGGAGAGGAGGAGCAGCTTGCACTGCTGATTTTGTGGGTTAATCCTGTGTAACCAGGGATGGGGAAAGAGGGCGAAGAGCAGCTCAGAGGGCTCAGGCTTTCTTGCCCCTGAAAGAAAGCTGCGGAGAGTCCAAGGGGAATTATCTTAAAAAGAAAAGAGTGTTAGGAAGAGTGGTCAGGGGTCAGCTCCAGGTCAGTAGGTTACCCTCATCTAGTGCAATAGCATGGAAGGGTCTATTTCCTCTTCGCAACATTTCAGGAAGCATTTCACGACTGCCTGCCCACATTTGCTAATACTTTGCTTTTTTATTCCTGTGTGGTGTTTTTATATAGGAATAATAAACCCAGCAGATTTTGTTATGTAAAACTTTAAGCTTACTGACATACCATGTAACTGTAAGTTTTTTTTTTGTTCGTTTGGAAAGGTAATGTTTAGGAAAAAGTCATAGACTTGCTGTTGAACAGTACTGTATAATGTATATTCAGATACGTAAACAGTCAGTGATTTTTTTTTACAGCTAATACCACATTCCTCACATTTATTTGCCTTTTAGTAATATTTCTTGTATTTCTCTATTTCTTTCTGCTATGGTGCTTCCCTCTCCTCCTACACATACTGTAAGTGTGTATTTGTAGGTGTGCACAATGTAAATTAACAATACAACAAGGTCAGCGGATGCTGATGATGCAATGTATTGAATGCTTCAGACCACTGAATAAAATCCTGTCAGGTTTCAAATTTATGGAAAGGTGCACTCATTCACACAATCGTCATGTGTGAGACACTACGGATTTAGATTTGAATTAAAAATGCCTTTTCATGGGGCATTGTTTTTTTGTTTTTTTGTTTTTTTGAAATCCATAATCATTTAAAGGACATTGAAGTAAAAATAAAAAACCTGCAGGTAAAAAATGTATAGTGAACAATGAATTTATTGTTGTAAATCCTCTAATCCTGACCATCATGATGAAGTCATTTAAAGCATATATGTTTGTTTTGCTGTTTTTTAGTTCAGTATAGTCAGGTTGCTGATTGAAGGGTGGGAAGGAGTTGGGTCCTTGGGCACGACCTTTAACCCTCAACCCCATACAACCCAGCCACTGCGCACAGTACCAGTCCCAAGCCTGATTAAAAAAATAGGAAGGTTGCTACAGGAGTGTATCTGGTATAAAACTTTAGCAAGGTCTTGTGGATCAAATGGTCCGATGTGGCGATAGATGGGACAAATCCCAAGGAAGAAAATAATGAATGATATTTTGACTAAAATGTATGTTTTTGTTTTTTAAAAAGTATATTTTTAAAGAGATATGTGGCTATTAACAAAATAGCTCTATTGAAGCTTCCTATTCAAGCTTTTTTTTTTTTTTCAAAAAAAGAAAAGTTGAAAAACTGTTGTAAAATGTGTGTGTGTGTGTGTGTGTGTGTGTGTGTGTGTGTGTGTGTGTGTGTGCGCGTGCAAAGAGAAGAGCACTGATGGTGCTGAATCCTGAGGGAGGTCATGTTGGGTGGGGGAGCAAGTGTTGGATTGCAGAAGCCACCTTTCTGAAAGTGGAGAGAGGGGGAACGCATTCATCCAGTGGGCTTTTTTTTATGCACAACCTGCTATACTAGTGTGATCGACTATGTTGTTTATGTTTTTATAAAACACTTACAGGACCATGTGTGTGGATGGTCTATAGTATCTTGTTGATCATTAATACTATGCATGGAAAGAGCTGCAACCTCTTGCTTTGTTGCTTTTATTCTCGAGATACGTGGGTACTTTCTCCATCCTTTTCCTTCCCCCATCCACTTTTCTGTTCCCCATCTGCTGTTCTTTTTGTTTCTGTAGCACTTGTTCTAATGCACCCTTTCTGACAAAGGCTCCAGATCCTCTCTTTCTGCCTCTCCTTCCATCACTCTCTTTCTCTTTCTCTTTCAGTCTGTCTCTCTTCCAGTAATATAACCCTGAACTGACTCACCTGACTGTAACCAATGTACATACATACTCACTGAACTAGCCACACTGACAAAATGTAACACTGTCCACTACCCACACCCATACAAGCAGAAATGCACATATGTATACACACTTGCTTATCAAAAGCACATGTTAATGAAGGAAGATGCATGTCAACATATAATGGCATAAAGTAATAAAAATTTTGATCATACTAATCTTAAACTATGTTAGGGGAATACACTTTTATGTTTTATGTTAGTTCTTGTCATTGTCTTTTGTTCTTGTTTTATTTAGTAAAAGTGGATATGCGGGGAGAAAAACCTTGTTAAGATATTGTCCTTCCTTTCTGTATTCCTTCTTCTTTCGTTATCCTCTCCTCTCACAGATGACTCCTCTTCTGAGAGTGCCAGCACTAATGGCCTTCCTCCCCTCGCACCGCCCACCGGTGCTGCTGTGGTGACAGCGGGCATTTCTGTGACAGATGGCATGGTTCCATATGAGGAGGTGACTAGCAATGGAACCACAGCACCACTGGACTTCAGCACCACCTCATCCTCGTCATCCTCAGAGGAAGGCCAGCAGCCTCTTAACCTGAGTGACAGGCTGGTGCCAGGCGTTACTCCCACACTTGCACCATTCCCTGCCGACCCTAACAGAAAGTACGCAATCAAGACAGAATATGGCAACAAGGTGAGGGTGAAAACATTTTTTTTTTAATTACAGAGTGTTCTACATATAGGCCATGCATTGTCTCTAAATGTCACATTACCTGCTGTGGAACACTGTGGGATTTCGAGAGTACGCTGCATATTCTCCACTAAGATTTCAGTAGGCGTAGAAGTAACAACTAGATACCAGGATTGTAAAATAAACACACATCTGAAATGTGAATAAACATTTCTCATAGCACTGAGAAATGGGACTTGACTCCAGTTTGTGTTTTTATATGTTAAAGGAAATATATATTTTTCCTGATATGTCTGATTCCAGTCTCCTCAGTATAGCTCAGGAAGCTACGACTCTGTAAAGACTGAAGCAAGCATGTGTGCCGAAGACTTGAATACGACACGCACTCAGGTCATGGATGATGACGATGATGATCATGATGACCATGACGACAGTGACAAGATTAATGATACAGAAGGTCTAGACCCAGAGAGACTCAAAGCTTTCAATGTGAGACCTTGTTTTGACGTTTTTTGATTATACAGTGCTCAGCCATAACATTATGACCACTGAGAGATGAAGAGGTGAAGTCCTGCCATTCATGTGGATGTTACTTTGACACATTCCACCTACCTAAACATTGTTGTTGACCAAGTACACCCATTTATAAAAACATTATTCAATGATGGCAGTTGCCTCATTCAATAGTATAATGCACCCTGCCATATTGTGAACGTGCATCAAGAATGGTTTAAGGAACACAACAATGAGTCTGAGGTGTTGACTTGATCTCCAAATTCTCCATATCTCAATCCATCAATCCATCTGATCCATGGAGCCCTCACCTCTCAACTTGTAGGACTTTGAGCATCTGCTACCTATGTCTTGGTGTCAGATACTACAGCACGTCTTCAGTGGTCTAGTGGAGTCAATGCCTTGATGGGTCAGGGCTGTTTTGATGGCAAAAATATTAGGCGGGTGGTCATAATGTTACAGCTGACTGGTGAATTTTCACAGATACTCCCTTGATTTATCATTCTTGGATTTCTTGTTTTTTTATCTTTCTTTTAGTCTGTCTTTTTCTCTCTCTCTCCTTTCATTCTTCCCTCTGAAATGTCTGTGCTATTTTTAAAACTGTTATAAGACTGGGTTCTATTTTCCTTTGATTTTTACCAACATTCATCCATATTCCTTTGTACTGTTCTTTTCATTTGAATTTCATTTTGCCCCTTCCATCTGCAGTTTCTTTCTGCCTTCCATCTGCTGTCAAATACTCAAATTCACAGCCATTTCCTCTCTTACTCCCAGATGTTTGTGCGGTTGTTTGTGGATGAGAATCTGGACCGAATGGTGCCCATCTCCAAGCAACCAAAAGAGAAGATTCAGGCAATCATTGAGTCCTGCAGCCGCCAGTTCCCAGAGTTCCAGGAGCGAGCTCGAAAACGCATTCGCACCTACCTCAAATCTTGTAGACGCATGAAGAAAGGTGGCTTTGAGGTATAGCATTTTAAAAAATTTTAATATTTGTAACATGTATATATAAAAAATATACACCCACTTGATTTAAGCTGAAGCTTGTGTAGAATTTAAAAAATCCTGAATACTAAAATAAGTAATAAGTAATTTAATCTGGATTAGGATACCTGTCTCTGAAGTTTAAAGAAGATATGTCCTGGACCAAGCATTAACATTTTTTAAGAGCTTTTGGTGTGTTAACTTTCCCTTCACTTTTTGCCTGATTCGGCTCCTGCTCAGACACGGCCCACTCCACCACACCTCACCTCCGCCATGGCTGAAAACATCCTGGCAGCTGCCTGTGAGAGTGAGACACGCAATGCTGCCAAGAGAATGCGTCTTGACATCTACCAGAACCACGTGAGTGTCTCTGTCTCACAGAAATACACACAGGCAGAGAAAAATTTAATCAGTGACTGAACATTCAGCATTGCATATACATGACAAACTTTGACATTGAATAAACATTTACTTATAGAAGAAAAAATACACTTTTATTAAGCTGTTATATAAAACCACAACAAGATTTCAACTGCATTATTGTGAACCAACAATTTTCCCGGAAGAAATTATTAAATAAATACAGAAACTACCCTGTACAAAGTGTAAAATGTGTAATGTTTATTTTTTCCCTGCTGCTGCCCTCTGTAGGACGAGTCTATTACTGCAGACAAATCAAACTCTAGAGACCCAGCCGCTGTGGCCCACTCAGGCTTCTCATTGGCTGCTTCAGCCTACTCCCAGGACCAGCTGTACACCAATGGGGGGCTCAATTACAGTTTCCGTGGTTACGGAGCTCTAGGCAACAACCTGCAAAGCAGTGCGACGGCACAGAGCAATGGTTAGAGGCTAAGAGCTTTAGAGGCCAAGTGTTTTCATCTGAAAGACATGCACGTCATCCTGCTCTCTCCTCTCATTCATTCGTATTTGTTTGATCTCTCTCTCCCTGCCAGGTCCCACTGACTTGAGTATGAAGTCTGTGGGCTCCAGCTCCTCCTCCTCTAGCTCTAACAGTCATGGTCAGGGCGGTGGAGGCGGAGGAGCGTCAGCACAGCTGAGCCCGCCTGAAGTCACGGCAGTGCGGCAGCTCATCGCCGGCTATCGTGAGTCCGCCGCCTTCCTGCTCCGCTCAGCTGACGAGCTTGAAAACCTCATTCTACAGCAGAACTGAAACCCCCACACACATACACATACATATGCACATACACAAACATACACTCACAAAACACACGATCAGATGTGCACAGATAGCAGCATACATGAATTGGGATATGCACACAGCACATTAAAATGTATATGTAGCTACATGGCCACAAGCAGTTGCACAGATGTACTACAAATACACACATGTACACACACAAACACACACAAGCACACACATACGTACACGTGCACAGTGTCCCCAATATTTATAGAGCTACCTACTACATTCTTCATGATAGCCTTATTGTTATTATAGTGTCTTTGCCCTATTCCCTTTGCCCTCAATTAGATTTGTTACAGGGCACAACTCTCTGTGCAAGGGTTCGATAAACTACTGTTCTCTTAATGCCAAAGGCCATGATCTGAGGAGGCCTAATCTCTGAGGCTGTGCAGTTTCATGACCAATGCAGGCTTGATTTTAAAATGATGTCACTGTACAGAGCACAATCCATGATGCAAAAGCCATCCGATGGATGACTAGAGAGGAACACTGCAGCACTTGTGGGAGATAGATTAGCATGATTCTACACAATCAGTTTGGTATAACACAGTATTGCGAGTGTGACTAAAGCAAACAGATTATGCCATTTCCTGTGCATCTAGTTTGTATCATCACCATCCAGCAGTCAGAGACCATTATTATTTTTTACAGCTGGAGATTATAGGGTGTGTGATCCTTTGCAGCCACATAGAGAGTTACACCATAGGTTATGCACTTATGTGTAAATGTAATTTAATTTAATTTAATTAATTTTAATTTAACTTAATGAAAGTTAAAGGGACGCCCAATATAGGCACAAACGGATTGTCCATATTTATTGGTAAAGCAAATCTTTTTTTTTTTCTTGTTCCAGTCTGCTCTTAGGCAGCTATGCGACAGGTTCACATTCAACATAGGGTTGAATGAGTTGAGAAGCAGCCACACCAAAAAATAGAGCACAGATCATCCTAATCTGGTTTCATTCAGATAGACATCCAAGTTCAAAACGAGTGCCCTACAGTTGCTGGTTCACAGTCTGTACTGTATATTCGATCTGTAGTTAGCTTCATAAAAGGTGAATCCAGGGGTATGTTTTTAAACAGGCTGCAATACACAGGATCCAGCATCAGGTGGGCTGACCAAAAGAATCTGTTCTGTAGAAAAAATAACCATCAAAAACTTCCTCAAATTAGTTTTTTTTTCTTTTTTGCAATTATCTATAAGTTACACATGGCTTGAACAGATATAACAACAAATATAAAACTGATGAACAGACTGAAATTCATTACCATATATATACTTTTTTACAGTTATAGTATCTTGCATAGTTATTTGACCCACTTAAACTTTTTGTAGCAAAGAATTCCCTTTCAAAGTTTATTCATCTACCAATTCTCACCTTCCAGCCAGCTCTCTCTATCATACTGTGAAGGGTGAAAGCTAACATGTGCTTCTTATTATGTACATGTAAAGCCTGCTCCCTGCCACGTACAAGAGCTCACAGACTGTCATGATTCGATGTAATTTACAGGGACTGTAGAGTAATGTCTTCCTTTCCATCCAGAGCATGGGAAATATTGTTCCCTTGACTCTAGGCATGGTTGACTGTGGCGTTGGTGGAATTCATACTCACAATCTCCTGACTGTCACTAGTTTATATTTGGCTCTTTTTACCACTAGTGGAATATTAGAGACTAGACCTTTTTCATATTTCTGTTCAATTATGGTCAACAAATCGATTTTAATTCCGCTCATGGATTTAAATTAATTTTGTGGGCTGGATTAAAATAATTTGTTGGCCTAGTGCCTGCCCACAGGCTGTATATATGTCTGCAAGACGTAAACAGCAGACCCAGTAGGAAATTCTTATCCAATAAGTGTGTAAAATTGCCATAGAGACAAAAATTTAGTTTACACTGGAGATACCATCGAAGATAAATTGGGGAAATATCTAATATTTGATTAATGCTACTGAGTTTGGGAGTAAGGTGCAATGTATATGATAATATTTTAGTGCATTGTGTGAAAATTTCACACACTTTTCACAACATAGTTAAATTCTTTATATAAGTTTATTCTTTCTTATATATAAAAACAAAACATACAAACAAAAACTATATTTAATGATTTGATTGATGTTGCCTGCTACAGATTTTTAAATTCAGTCAAATGGGCATGTCAGACTGTTGGACATTATGCAAATGAAGCTGTGCTGAGATACTTACAACCCCACTCTCGACCCCTCCTACACACCCCATTGCCTTTGCAACCCTTTATCCTCAGCACTGCAATGAGTTCTGGGAAATGATCTCAAAAACAAACAAAAAAATTACATAAAATAAGACAAAAGACTGCATTTCCCATGCTGCATTGCAAACAAATTTTGTTAAGTTGTGAATGCTGCTCTTGTTTTCTAACCTCATAACTATGTCACTTTCATACTGCACGGGGACCAATCAGAACCATCTGAGGAACTTATTTATGTACATATGCATAACTGTTTAAGCGAAGGGACCTAATTATCAGTGGAAATAGGCCAAAGCTTAAAAAAAAAAAAAAAAACCTCCATACTACTTATGTCATAATTCATGTGATGTCTGTCTTACCAGATAAAGGGTATTTGATTGGCTGGACACCTTAGTGATTTTCCGAACAATTTGAGGTTTAACACTTACATCTCCTACTCCGGTCATCAAAATTCAGTTGAGTGATGTAGTGCACATAGCTATTTTACACCACGTACTCAGACACAGAGCTCCCGTTCGCTTGTCTCGAGCCCCCTCGTTAATTTCAAAACATGTCACAGAGTTCAGGCCTCGCACAACAAGACACTGTATAAAATAAAGCAAAAGACAATCCTGGAAAAGTTAAGCAGTGTAAATTTATTTAAGCTGTGTTTCAAGCCTTCAAGTGGAATAACAACCCTCCAATTGTTGTAGCCATAACCAGAAAAAAAATTGTATGAACCAGAAATCTATTCCTACTGGGGGTGTCAGGTAAGCGGAGCAATGCATTTCCACTGGTTTACTGTACTTGTTTATTTTAATCTGATGTGCGTGTAATTTCTATTATTTTCAATTCCTTATATGTCTGAAAGATTTATAAAGTTCTTTACGTATGCCTCTAAAGGGAACTGACATAATGTAGACACTTAAACTTTAGCCAAGTCTGAGTATAACAGGGAACTCAGACACGCAGAAGAATACAATATGACAAAGACTGTGCAGGAAATACATCAGATTACATCTTAAAATAAGTTAAAATATTTAAGCACTTTATGGCTTTTTAATTTAGTAAATGTCTTAAATCTGGATCATTGATTATAACATTGGAAAACATATATGTTACTATACTCTTTACTGCTTCGAGTAATTTATTTATTTGATGAACATTTATGTAACACAGAGAAGGAAAAATGTCATTATTCTCAAAGACGCACATGTTTTAGCAAGACCTGCATCCAAACAGAATATGTTGGCATCCGTTGTCAGACACTGAGAAACAGTTGATGAAGGGATAGGTTTGATTTCCCATGCGTGTTTTAGCGAGACCTGCGTACTGAAAAAAGAGTGTATAGCGGTGCAAACACATAACAGTGATGGTATGTCCACTTGCTCTACACGATCATTTCTGTTCTGTTTTCTTTAGTCAGATTTCATGTGAAATAACTGTAATAATGTATTTATGTTCGTATGTGTTTGAGAACAAGGTCTGAGAGCTGTGTAACTCTTCACAAGGAAAAATGCAAGACACATCTAAACAAACATGCTCAAAAACACACATTGAAAAATACAACTTTGGAGGTAAAAAAAAAGAAAGAAGAAATGCTATGACTTATTTTTTTATAAGTGCAGCAGAGGTCTGCAATCAAAATGTGGTAACAACCATTGCCTGTGTTCTTTTCATTTGTGGTGCTTTGTAAGATTATTGTTATTGTTCTTACTATGATTATTGTATTTGATTTGTTTCTACTCCTGTACCTGCCTGGAAACTGTAGGCTGAAGCCTGGTTTCTCTTTGTATACCAATGTGAAGCTTTGTATTATTTCTTTCTGGTTCTGACTCAGTGGAAGTGTGTGATGTTTACATGTACAGAGGATTAGATTCTTTTTGTTGTTAGTTTATTTTTTTTCTTTTTGTTGAAGACCCACATACCCAGCCTCAGTTTGTGACTTCAAGTTGTTTCTTTAATCTTGTGCATGGAGGGGCAATGTTATGTAAGAAAGTTATAGAGACTTGGTTAAACCACTGTTAAGGTCCTTGCACACTTAAAATGCATAAAGTGATCATTTGTGACTGTCTGTCGTCAGTTCAAGTTAGTGTCTCAGAACGTGAGAAAACTTTCATTGTGCTTTTATTCCTCAAGACATTAGTCTAGTTCAACTGTTATAGAAGCCTGTTTTCATTTGCAGGTGTGTGTTACCTCTCTGTTAAACACTGTTCAGTTTTTTTGCACTTGAGAAGTGTGTTACTTCCTCAGCAGTAGTTCAGAATGAATCAGGGTTGGGATCCATGTGCAAGGGCCTTGAGAGGCGACATTTCAGTCCCTGATGGTGGATGAAGGTGCTGGATCAAAAAAAAAAAAAAAAGCAGAGAGAGAGAGAGAGCTTCTTATCAGCTCAAAGTGCAACACTAGTTGTCCTCCCCATAATACTCCACAATGGACCTGATGGTTAATGAGCTTCAAATGATTTTTATTACTACTTTCACAAAGACTTGAAATAAATATTGTACAAGTAAAGCCAGTGATGTAGGGGAAAGCATAGCCTCTGTCAAACTGCTCCAGTTAACTAAAGATTTTCAATGTGATTAAGGCCTGCTATGTTTGAATTTGCACTTTGACCTTTTGTAGAAGCTTCTCAGCGATTTTAAAAGCCATTCCCCTCATGTTGTTTGCCCATATGGGGAACATAGGAACCTCAGGAACTGTTGAATCTCTGAGTTTTTTTTTTTTTTTTTTTTTAAATCCAGGCCAATATGTCCTGACTGACCAGTCCTCGTGCTCTCTCTCAGCTACCACATCATTTATATCGAATTTGCTATATATCCTTTTTATATTTATTATTGTGATTTAAAAGTGGATCTTCTTTTCAGTACATGTGGCTGAATATTTTAATTCTTTAGAAAAGTGTTGATAAATATAAATATATATCTGAATATATGTGAAGCAACTAAAAGATGGAAAACATGGCAGGTAATTCCATTTGTTTGTTTCATGCAAAAAAAAGAAGAAGAAGAAGAAAAAAAGACTCGGGTGGGAAGGTTTCCCACCTTTTACATATCACTTTGATGAGAGACTCATTATTGTCTAAAAAAAGACTTTTTACATTTTCAACGTGGTGTCGATGTTACAGTCTGAAAAACTGTCGGGTTTTCCACCTGCTGCAAAGTTGCTAGTTCCTTTCCTCCAGAGGTGTGTGTCACTGAGTTGCTAAATAAAACAGTGAGCTGTATGGTGGTCTTGACTTTTTTTTTTTCTTTTCAATACATGCAACATAAGGCTTACCAATTATATCAATTTAGCAATTATATAGAGTAACGTGGTGAAGTCTTGAGTCAGCCCGTATTGTATTTTTAAAAACATCTAACTTGAAAATGAACCAGTAAGAAACAGGTTCAAATGAAAACAGATAATCAGTCTGCTAATTAGAATACTGGTCATACTGAATGCTGAGTGGTTGGAACAGATGAGAGTGGAAATTAGGTTGCTGCTAAGGTAGTTACCATACATAATCAATTTTGAAAGTGTGTATTTAGGCACTTTGCAGCCTGTCATACACTCTTGGATGTACAAACCATTGTCAGTGGTGCGGTACTTTTCAAGGGCACAGAACTGTACCCTAATTAAGAAAAACAAATTTGTATCAATTCTGTCTGTTCTCAAGGACATTATTTGTAACCAAAATGTACCTTTTGTTTCATAAACTTGCTGATACATTATTGTACAAATCTTATCCTTGAAGGTACCACCCCAGTGCCACGCCCTTTTGTACTTTAATGGTGCTAATATGTTGCTTTTTGAACTATAAAAGGCAATTTTCCTACAGAGTAAGACATTCAATCAATTTATTATCAGTAACTATGAAAATATATCACATTCATATATTTGAACACTGCCTTAGATTACAGGTAAAATACATGTTTCAGGTTTACAATAAACAAATATTTTAAAACACTTCTATTCGCTGAAAAATCTTCCACAAAATACAATCACACAAAAATGGTACAGTATATAAAATACAATTTTAAAATACAATTTTTGCTTCCCGCTCTCCGTTCTGAATGAAAATTCCTGCTGCTACTTTGGTCAATCTGTGCTATGTTGCTATGCTTAATAGTTAACACAGCAACCAATCATTCATGAGTCAGTAACTGTGGTGGCTTTATGCAGTAGTGAAGAGTAAATTCCATATTAATTGTATAGTCAACATCTGTGCACGTGTGTACTGTTTATTATAACATTGTGACCGTGTGTGTGTGTGTGTGTGTGTGTGTGTGTGTGTGTGTGTGTGTGTGCGTGGGCGTAAAGCAAAAGCAAGTGTCATTAGAGAGGTTCTGTGTAGATTAATTTGTTTTGGGATTTTTTTAAACTTTATATTGTATTAATTATTTTTATAGGAATATTTTTGGGTTGTGGAACAAAACATCTGAGTTTCCACTTTTTCATATGGGAGAAATTCATTTTGATATACAAGTGTTTTGATATACAAGCCAGAACAAATTATGCTCACAATCCCAGGTTCCACTGTGTTTTGTTTTTACAAATATCACAATATATGTTTTACATAATATATTTCTCGTAGTTTTTATTTAACTGTTATGATAATACATATTTAAGCTAATTACTAAAAAATTTAAAAGTTGCTTCATATTTTGATGTGGAAATCTATGTTTTGTTCATGCACTGTACACTATCTGCACATGTAATACAAAGGGAGTAATCTGTTACGGTTACTGTACCATTGATGTTGCAACATCAATGGTACAATTACTTAAAGAACAATTACTGTGTGTACCTTCAATTCAGTTGTACCTTATAAGATTTTTAATTGTATAATCAATTCAAAATGTGCCATTAAGGGTACATTTATTGAAAAGGTACAATAAAAAAGGAATTTTTTTTCTTAAAGTGAAGTAAAACATTTGTTCCCATTTCTTTAATCTAGATAATTTTTATGGCAAGAATTACCTTAAGTCAGCCAAGGAACTTATCCTTAGGGTCACACAAAGTTTCTTTTTTTCAACAAATATATTCAAGTATTAACCAGTATTACATGTGAAAAAAAATTAATTAAACAAAAAACACATAACTCCACACCAAACCCTATTTGATTTCTCAGTTCGATGTGTCAGTGGTTTTTCTATTGTTGTTTGGCAGAAGAAAGTAAGCTTTCCTTTGCAGCCCTGGAAACATCTCTAAAAGGTTAAATAGTGGTGAGTGGGACAAGGAACAGGGACAGATTTTTACTTTTGCACAACATGTTCAAACTCAATTAAGTTGAAATGGCAGGAGAATTATCAATTAGTAATATATGTTAAATCACTTTGACTTTTTTCCCAAGTGTTAAGTAGGCTATGCCATTCCCCAGTGAATCAAGATTTTCATTCCCTGTTATTCACTAGTCAAAGATTGACTTTAGCTGATGGAAGAATGTAATGTGCTCCTTTTTTTGGTTGGTATATTTGGATACTAAATCGCCTTGAGACCCAGAAATTGCTTTTGGCGCCAGGTAATGGGGTCACTGTGTTCCTGGGTGTGTTCGCTGGTGAGGAGTCAACTGGTCATCTTACAGAAAGTTCACTGGTGTTTTAGCAAGTCTTTTCCTTTGGCCATAAATGTGTGATAAAGTGATGTAACAGAATATTATACTGTATAATTATAATTGTACAGTATAAATACACACTCAATTATCTGAATGTTAATAATATGAGGTATTTTTTATGGATGATGACATCAGAAACCTGCAACACTGTACCCCAGAATTTTACATTTCATATGCTCCTACATATACTGACTTTCAAAAGTATTGATACCCCTTGAACTTTTCCATATTTTGTCACATTACAAACCACAAACATAAATGTATTTTTTTTTTTTTTACAAAAAAAAATCTAAAAAAGTGTGCATTTGTATTCAGCCCCCTTTACTCTGATACCCCTAACTAGAATCCAGTGGAACCAGTTTCTTTCAGATGTCACCTAATTAATAAATAGTGTCGACGAGGGTTGTTAGAGAACATTAGTGGACAAATAGCATCATGAAGCCATAGAAACACACCAGACAGGTCAGGAATAAAGTTGTGGAGAAGGTTAAAGCAGGGGTAGTTTATAAAAACAATTTACCAAGCTTTGAACATCTCATGGAGCACTGTTCAATCTATCTTCTGAAAATGGATAAAGAATGGCAGGCACAACTGCAAACCTATCAAGACATGAGCGTCCACCTAAACTGACAGGCCGGGCAAGGAGAGCATTAATTATATAAACAACCAAGAGGTTTGTGGTAATTCTGGAGGAGCTACAGAGATCCACAGAGGTCCACAGCTCATGTAGAAATGCAACTAACACTGCACATCACCCTGAAGAAACCATCCTCACCCTAAAACATGGTGGGGGCAGCATCATTTTCTTTACTAGGGACAGGGAAGCTTGTCAGAATTGATGAAAATATGAATGGAGCCAAATACAGGGCAATCTTAAAAGAAAACCTGCAAAAGACTTGAGACTTTTGCAAGATACAATGAAGTGTTTTAGATCAAAGATCAATTAATGTGTTTAAATTATCAATTAAATTATCCACTCAAAGTCCAGATTAAATCCAATTTGGAATCTGTGGCAAGACTTGAAAATTCCTGTTCACAGATGCTCCCCATCCAGCTCATAGCTTGAGTTATTATTGCATAGAAGAATAGGCAACAAATTCACTCTCTGGAAGTGCAAAGCAGATAGGTACATACCCCAGAAGACCTGCAGCTGTAATTGCAGCGAAAGGAGATTCTATAAAGTATTGACTTAGGGGGGCTTAATACAAATGCATGCCACACTTTTCAAATTTTTATCTATAAAATAAGTTATAAGAACCATTTATAATTTTCTTTCCATTTTGTGTCGGTCCATAATATAAAACCCCAATAAAATACTTTTAAGTTTGTGGTTGTAACATGAGTACTTTTTGCACTGTAAAACAATATATATTTTTTTAATATCAGTAAGTGCTTGCTGAATGTCATAGATTTCACCAGCTGCTACTCAACTCCTATTTGTTTCAACTACCATCCAGACACAGCAGAGAGCAGCAGTGTGACAGAGAGTGAGCAGACAAGAAGGGTTTGTTTGGGTTTACTCAACAATATTAATTGGTTTTACGTAGATTTAATTCTATGACAGATAGTCAGATATTTCAAATTTTTTTTAAATATTTTTTTCCTTGTAAAACATCTTGTGAGTTGGAAACTTTTACATTTTTATTATTTTATTATTTGACTAATAAATGATCTGATCATTTATATCAATATGTAGGGAAAGATACACAGAATTAAAATAAATGTCCCACTTTACGAATATTCATCCTGAATTGCACAAAAACAGCTTTATCGAGGTGACAGTGGCAAGGAAAAGTCCATTGGAGGAACCACACTGATTAGGAATCCTGTCCAGTTTGGGGTTATCCTGTAATGATATGAGATGTTATAGTCCACTAAGTGTTTGGCACAATCCATCCATTAAAGTCATTATCGCTCAGCAAAGGTTGTCATTGTCATGACATTTCTGGTCATTGCTGTAAGGAAAGTTCCGTTACACTTGCAACCTACAGACACACACGCAATCATACACTACTGGAACCAAAAATCAGCCTCGTATCCCTTTTGTGTGGGAAGCCTGCCAAGCACAGGGAAAACCTACAAACACAGACCAGAGGCAAGATTCAGACCCCCAAACCTGGAGGTAGGAGGTAATAATGCTAACAATAAGCCACCATGCAGCCAATGAGTGAGACACAGGTCTACATTACTGTATTTTAAATGGATCACAGTCAAAGGCATTCAGCAGATAGCCCTCAATATAAATCCACACATTTTCTAGGTGCACAACAAATGAGCTGAATTTAATGAGTGCTTTAAATCTACTACTAATACCAAATGTCTACTCTTACTTCTGATATCCAGAGTCAACACGTCTCATGGCAAGAAGGGCATCTAGGCTTTATTATTATTATTATTATTATTATTATTATTATTATTATTATTATAATTATTATTTCACTAAATCATTCTGAAGTTTGGAACAAAGTAAATTGGTACAAATTTGTTAACGTGGGGGAGGACGTGGGGGGGACATACACTTCTTTCATTATGGTCAAGATAAATTGTGCACAAACAGCAACCGTTCTATTCCAATGAACACGTCTGCAAATTTACTATAAATTTGTATCCTTGGTGTCCTAGACACTGAAATCACTAACTACCTTTTTAAGTTTTTAAGAACATTAAGTTCATCATCCCCGTAGTCAAAAACTGAGTGGGTGACAGTTTTTTCAACACTTTAGTGGGAATGATATCATCAGATGAGCCAGAGCCCGATTTAAAGCTAACAATAGAATTATTTCAGCCAACTGTAAATATCTGTTATTTCTTTATTAGTGTTGCTGCTGTGGTGAGTCAGTAATCAGGCCACTATTTTTCTCCACAGTTATCTCAGTGCTTTTTGCTCTCTGTGTGGATATGTTTGCCTTGTTTGCAAAGACTGGAAGCAAAATGATTCCACTTGCCACGTTTTTCACTGTTTGCCCCTGGCTGGACATTAGCCTCATTCTCTGTGTGCCCTATTTTCACAGTGGTTACATCCTTCCGTAGGCTCATTTACTCCAAGCTTGCAGTGTCCCAGTGTGTGTTTTTCTTCATCTTCATGTCACACTCTTCAAACTGCCCTTAAATCTAATTGAATAACCGCATACACCTCCTCTGTACACATTTTTACACAGCACATTTTTATGAGACCTAGACCTTAGACTTGCCTTGTTTGATATGAGATCCATTTAGCAGCTTCTCTCTCAACATGTGAATAAATAGCAAAAAATATGATTATTTAATCACTGTTAGCAAAACACAATCTTTTACAATCAGCTAAAAAAAACTGTTTTGAATTGCTTAAATGGCTTGTTAGCTCCTTAGCAGCTTATGCTAAGCAAAACATAGCTAACACAGCTTAGGCAAATATCATGATAGATTTGATATGACATGATAGAACACAAGTATTACATTTATCATAGTATATTTTCAGTACTGTTTAGTGCAGTACTTTAGTTTGGTCATTTTAGGACTTCACAGTTTAAATATCTTTCCCCTTCCTGCATGTCCTATTCGTGATATAAATTTGCTGTATTTTTCCTCCTCCATTGTTTTCTTGAGCAGTCCTACAAATAGCAGATCAGGATTTCATGTGAACTTGCACGATGCTTCAGTGCAAGTGAGTGGGGGAGTGGGTTCTCCTTTTTTTTTTTTTTTTTTTTTTTGCTTAAGCCCCATTTACATTACAATGGATGACAAACTGAAAATGGTGTCTGAAATTTGCAAATTTGCTAGTAATCACAGTTAAACAAAAGAGTAGGAGAAGCTCCCATGCTTAGTTTGCCATGCATGTCCAGATGAATGGCTTAATCCTGTATTTATGGCAATTTCATAGTGGCGTAGTGGTTAGCATCATGGCCTCGTACCTCCAGGGTCATGTGTTCAATTCCCACCTCAGGTCTGTGTGTGTTGAGTTTGCATGTTCGCCTTGTGCTTAGTGGGTTTTCTTCCAGAGTCAAAAGACATGCAGACTAGATTAAATGACTGTGGGGTGTTGGGGGCTACCCTGCGATAAATTGACACCCTGTCCTGGGTATACCATGCCTTGTGCCCAAGTGTCTTGCATATTACATATTGTTCAACTTTTAATTTGTTCTTCTGCCATTGAGGAAAACACACTTGCATAGGTGAGCTCACTCTCTGGTGGATACCAGCAACATCACCTATACAAGGCTTTATGCCAATCTCTTAACATAACATTCCACTCTGCAATGAGCATCCTCTCCTAATGCACATCGCTTAGAAATCTGTCAATGAAGCTGCTGCAACCTCAGCACTGCTGTGCACTCTCTGCAGGTTCTACAAAGCTAATATTGCCTCTCCCAGTGGTGTGTGTGTGTGTGTGTGTGTGTGTGTGTGTGTGTGTGTGTGTGTGTGTGTGTGTGTGTGCGTGCGTGTATGTGTGTGTGTGTGTGTCTTCTCTGAGTAAATTAAGTGAGCCAAATTCCTTTTGACATTGTTGGCAGCACCACTATCAGTTAAGGGGGTGAAATAGAACACTGGATCTAGATTAATGCCAGAGTTTATTGCTAGTTGAAACTGGCAAAACCTGTATACCTGCACATTCATGCATTTACTGTATCTATACAACCAATAATTTAATGCAAAACAAACAATGGCAAAAAAATCTAAGGCAGATACAAGTCAAGAACTGTAGTAAGTGTTCACATTAAACAGCAGAATGAAGAAAAAGTGATCACTTTTTTTTTGAGTCTTGTTCTTGGCAGACAAGAATAGAACATGTAGTCTGATTGTAGCTCATCCACCTCTATGTTTAAATTGTTGCACATTTTGTGCAATGGGAAAAACAAAAAGAAATAAAATTACACTATACAAGGTATTTGGCCAAACCTGCAATGACTTCCGCTATTCTTGGAAGGCGTTCCACAAGATTTCGGAGGGTTTATCTAGAAATTCTTGCCCATTCATTCTGTGGAGCATTTATGAGGTTGGACGTGAAGGCCTGGCTCGCTATCTGTGTTCCAGTTCATCCCAAAGGTGCTCGATTGGGTTGAGGTCAGAGGTCTGTGCGGGTCAGTCATGTGCTTCCACACCGAACTCATCAAACCATGTCTTTATAGGCCTTGCTTTTTGCACAGCACAGTCATGTTGGAATAGACTGGACTTCCATACAAAGTTGTCACAAAGTTGGA
>JAAGKR010000534.1:0-19280 GCA_011419295.1 Clarias macrocephalus | reverse complement strand
AATTGACACCCTGTCCTGGGTATACCATGCCTTGTGCCCAAGTGTCTTGCATATTACATATTGTTCAACTTTTAATTTGTTCTTCTGCCATTGAGGAAAACACACTTGCATAGGTGAGCTCACTCTCTGGTGGATACCAGCAACATCACCTATACAAGGCTTTATGCCAATCTCTTAACATAACATTCCACTCTGCAAGGAGCATCCTCTCCTAATGCACATCGCTTAGAAATCTGCCAATGAAGCTGCTGCAACCTCAGCACTGCTGTGCACTCTCTGCAGGTTCTACAAAGCTAATATTGCCTCTCCCAGTGGTGTGTGTGTGTGTGTGTGTGTGTGTGTGTGTGTGTGTGTGTGTGTGTGTGTGTGTGTGTGTGTGTGCGTGTGTGTGTGTGTGTGTGTGTCTTCTCTGAGTAAATTAAGTGAGCCAAATTCCTTTTGACATTGTTGGCAACACCACTATCAGTTAAGGGGGTGAAATAGAACACTGGATCTAGATTAATGCCAGAGTTTATTGCTAGTTGAAACTGGCTCTGAGAAGTTCTACTGAAAGTTGGCTTCATGACAGTGGTATATATTACAATTATTGCTTCATATGTCATAGTGTGACCATGTTGGAAGGGTTTGCATGCATTCTGCATGCACACAAAATGTTTTCCAAGTGATTCTCACTATCTCTGGTGGTTATGCAAAGCACAGAGGATAATAATAATATTATATATATATATAACTAGCATTTGCATTTTGACTTCAACATCATTTGAACCAAAGGTGTTTTTTTTCTTCCTGTTAAATGGTTTTGTTGCTAATTTATTTACTTGCTGTATGATGTGTGAGTGATTTCATTTCGTTATGCAAAATATCCAGCAAACAAAAAAAAAACTTCTGTATCAATCAAACAAGTTTCACTCACTCTCACATGAAATACCTGTATAGCTGCACATTCATGCATTTACTGTATCTATACAACCAATAATTTAATGCAAAACAAACAATGGCAAAAAAATCTAAGGCAGATACAAGTCAAGAACTGTAGTAAGTGTTCACATTAAACAGCAGAATGAAGAAAAAGTGATCACTTTTTTTTTGAGTCTTGTTCTTGGCAGACAAGAATAGAACATGTAGTCTGATTGTAGCTCATCCACCTCTATGTTTAAATTGTTGCACATTTTGTGCAATGGGAAAAACAAAAAGAAATAAAATTACACTATACAAAGTATTTGGCCAAACCTGCAATGACTTCCACTCTTCTTGGAAGGCTGTCCACAAGATTCCGGAGGGTTTATCTAGAAATTCTTGCCCATTCATTCTGTGGAGCATTTGTGAGGTTGGACGTGAAGGCCTGGCTCGCTATCTGTGTTCCAGTTCATCCCAAAGGTGCTCGATTGGGTTGAGGTCAGAGGTCTGTGCGGGTCAGTCATGTGCTTCCACACTGAACTCATCAAACCATGTCTTTATAGGCCTTGCTTTTTGCACAGCACAGTCATGTTGGAATAGACTGGACTTCCATACAAAGTTGTCACAAAGTTGGAAGCATAACATTGTCCAAGATTGTCCTTGGTATGCTGAAGCATTCAGCTTCTCCTTCACTGAGGATAAGGGACCTGTCCTGAACAGTGACAACAGTTCAAAGAACAGCATCAAAGTGCAAAGTGAAGTCTATGCGTATTGGCAGTTACGCCAACTGAGTCTAAGCTAAAAGAAAAGAGAGTTAGGCTGTAACACCATGATGTAAATAATAGAGGAGCCTTAAGCCTAGATCTCCCATTCCCCATTCTCATGCCCCTGTAGAGAGGTGTTGAAAAGCAGAATGGTTCTGGAGACAAATTATTTCCAGCAGCTTTATTACAGTCTTTCACTGAATACAGTCTTCTGTTTGCAAAAAACACATGTTTAAGGTACTACCATTTCCTGTCAGCTAAAACCTGTCTGGTCATTCTCCTCTGATTTCTCATCAACAAGGTCTTTCAGAAGATCCTCTATACACAGGATGTTGTTTGATAACTGGAGCTCTTGACCAATGTCTTCAGAATGTTATACAGTACCTTGTGTTGCTGCCACTGGATTGGTGTTTGTAATAAAATGGACATAAGTAAAAAGCTGGAACCATATGTTTACATACACCAATAATTAGCATGCATGCTATGGCAATATTGTTCCTCCAATTATTATTATAATTTAATTAATTCATTCATTTTTTGATCAGGTCTTTTTCTGGTTGTATATAAATTGATGCACTGTATATCTCATTGATGGATGAAAACATACACAAAAATATACAAACTGCACACCTAATATTGGTTCAATGTCCCTTAACAAGTTTTACCTTTAGTATATGTTTTAGGTAACCATTAATAAGCTTCTAGCAAAAGTCTGGCTGGATATTTTACCACTCTTTAAATACCACCAAATTTTTACCACCAAAGTTTTGGTTTCCTGGCATAGACCTACAGTTAAACATGGTCCACAAATTGATTTTACACATTCCACATCCTGCCTTGATATGTATAAGTTGAGCTTAAAGGTGTTGATTTGTCAGCAGGGGCCTGAGTGACTGTAGATGGCAACACTGGCTTTCCAGATGTCTCCAGTTCATGGCAGGCCTGTGCCTTATTAGCTCTTGGGTTTCTTCTGACCATTTTGAACCAATTTTCTTTCAGCTGAGGATCACAGTTTGGGATTTCTTCCAAAACATACCAAACTGCCTACATGACCAATATCTTTTAAGTATGTACAATTGTATGAACTTATCTTGGGATTGTTTCTAAGAGACATTCATTCTTGTTCTGAGATCTGCACTATGCAGTCAGCCTTTGGTGTTGGTAATCCAAAGAGAGGTCTCAAAAACCCTTTTTATGTTGTCACAGAGAAGCTACCAGCTGTATTCAAACATGGTCACCTCTGAATTAAGATCCAAGATGTATGCATATATTTGACACTCCATGTATAGTTTTGACCCTGTGTTGATTACAAAAAACCTTGTACTGTGTATTCTTTTTTCTCTCTCTCTATTAAACAGTATACAATCAATCTTCTTCACATTAGACATAATGATAGTAACTCTATATAACCATTATGCTTCAATTGTAGTATGTAGGCTACAGATATCTCCCCCTTTTCACAGGAAATTCACACCTGATGGTAACAGGGCATGTAGTGCAATCTTTCCAAGATGTTATATACAGTAATGTAGGTCAAAAGTGTGTGATTTTAATTAAGCTTAGCAGGTCAGTCAGCAAATTAATTAGGGCTACAGACTATGCTTGGTCAGTCTATTTGGGAGGTTACCAAAAAGGAACAGGACATACTAAACCAACTGTTGCTTTATTAAGTAAGTGCTGGTTGGGTAGAAATATATCCATATGTATCCTCTTGGCAGTCAGACATCCGATGCAGGCTGTATAGTAGTACAAGTAATACATTTATCTGTGAACCTTCCAGAGTAAGATTGTTTCAGTGGATATAATTTTACTCAAGCAGCACTTACTTAATAAAGCAACAGTTGGTTTTGAATATCCTGTTCCAGTGCAGGTGGATTACCGAAAAGTTGATCCAAAAATACTCAGTCCCCATAATTAAGTGGCTGACTAAACCTCAGAGCGGTCTTGCATAATGGAATGTAGGAGACCTTTGGGATAATTGTGGCATAATATGTACAATTTTGTTTCTTGCTGCATTATTGCAGTATATTATTATACCAGAGACAATATAGAGAAAACACTTAATATCAGAACTATGTTTAATCCGGATTCAGCTTTTATTTTTGCAACATGATATCTATATGTTGTGTTTTTGTTTTGATGTCTGTCCTAGATTATCTGTACATACAACATAAAATTCCATCTGCTCTGACTGGACATTTTATGAATGGAGTGGCCGGAGATTGAACCCACAATTCAGTGTCATTCTGTATTTGAATGTCATTTCTGTATATGAACATTCATAGGTATGAACAAATTTTTTTTCCCCATGCGGTATCCTCATAAACTTTCACCCACTTTCCTGCTGTTGTCTGTCCATCATTATTTATGTCATACTCAATATAAAAGTCTGTTGCTGTTTTTTTTAAACTTGTCAGCTGTTGACAGTAGCAGAAGTAGGTCAAGGTTTGTGTATATATGTGTGTATCATGTCTCCACATGAAAGTGCATGCCTAGATAACGGGTGGTGCAGAACAGTTCAGACAACTTCCTACAGTGGGGCCAGAACAACTAGTGGGGCTCAGGCAAACTAGATTTAATTTGAAATGTAATGTCTTTTTTATTTTATTTAATTTTTTTTTTTTTTTTTTAGCAGCAGCATTTTTATGTAACATAACTTTTTGGACTAACATTTTATTGTAGATTTTGGAATAAGTATGATCAAAAAACCATGTCCTGTCACCAAATTAAACATTTTACCAAGGACATGCTGTCATGTTTGGCCTCTCCCCAGAGTAATCATGCAGCCTGGAACTAAAAGCATGCTTGCTGCATTCAGGATGCCTGTTGTTTATACATCTGTTGCTAGGCTCTAGCTGGATCATATTCAGTGAGAGAAATGTAATACCAGTAGCACACAAAATGCGAAAGAAGAAAGAAACATTTTTGTTAACGGAATTAGCCGCCATATCATTCCACTTTTAGTATTGAAAGTGTAAAATCGGGCAATGAAAACATTATAATTGAGTATTAATTAACAGAGTATTTCCTGGAAGAGCCTGTTGGATATTGATGCATTTATGGAAGACGACCAAATTTGCCACCAAACACCAAATTGTTTTATTTTGGGCTTCTAACCAATGGTGGCTCAAAGCACAAACAGATAACATTAACATTAACATTAACATTAACTAAAGCAATCAATTAGTGCCAAAGGGGGAACACAAGTGCGGGTCAAACAAAGAAGTACTTTGAGAAAAAATGGAACAAAAGAGGTTGAATTCATGAGGCAGCCATAAACAACAACAACAGCAATAATATATATTAATAATATAATAATATGGATTCTGAATATATTGATTGAAACTCTATATATATTGAATGAAAAGTCTGAATATATTGAATGGATTCCGAATATATTGAATGAACTGTGAGAATATTGAATGGATTCTAAATATATTGATTGTAAAACTATTAAACTGAATATTGAAAAAAAAATGGTTGTAGTTATTAGCAAAGATAGAGTGGATTATAGTACAATAGGTTTTAAATGTGTAATCCACATAATGAAAAAGCTATTGAAAATTCATATTTTTAAAATAAAATAATAATTTAAAAAACTATTAAACTGAATATTGCAAAGAGAATGGTTGTAGTTATTAGCAATGATAGAGTGGGTGATAGTGCAGCTGGTTTTACATGTGAAATTTCAATAACAATTTTGATTGTCATTTTTTGCAACTCAGTCTGTACCATAGTGCATTCATTTTCATACATACCTTTACAATTATTATTATTATTTAAATAATTAAAAAAAACACCCTGACTCTCATTTAACAAATTATCTGTTTTATTATCACAAGAATTGTTTGTCATCATTTATTTTTACATGTACATTAATATAATTATTAATCAATTAAACAAACAAAATAAACAAATAATCCATACTGTAGCCGAACAGTGTAATATGTTTGATGTTCTGTGAGGTCTTTCTTTGTAATCTGGTTGGGTCTTGGTCATGCACTTTTTACATGGTCCCTTAGTGACTCCGTTTCTATAAAGCGGCGGTAAGCAGCGATTCTGAAAGGTTTAGCTCCAGCAGGCTGTAACAGGAGAAGATCTAAAAATATATTTATTTATAGTAGCTTCTCTGTCCGCTCCAGATTAAGAAAATATGTGATTTGTCATTTTTGTGTGTTTATTTCTCAAAATATTGAAGGAATAATCTTGAATGTGTGGCGAATGTCCAATATAAAACCAACTTCACGGCGGTCTGTGGCCGGTCTTCCGCGGTGAAATAGCGAATACATTTCTTCATCCGTAGTCCTGATACTGAATGCGGCTTGCACCACCACTTTGGGCCGCACACGCTCTCACACACGTGTTGACCGTCTCTCCATTTCTCAGAACTGCAGCAACCAAGTTTCTCGCCGACTCACTCATCCTTTCTAAAGATGGCGCTGTATTTCGATGACGTCATGTTTCATTCAATATATACTTAGTTTTCATTCAATATATTCAGACTTTTCATTCAATATATCAGTTTTCAATCCATATATTCAGAATTCATTCAATATATATATATTTTTCAATCAATATATTCGGAATCCATTCAATATTCTCACGTTTCATTCAATATATTCAGAGTTTTCATTAAGTTCTCTCATGAATATTTTCCTAAACGGCATGCCATAATATGTATGTATGTATGTATGTATGTATGTATTTATTTATTTTTATTTTATATATATTTTTTTTAACTTTGTGGGCAGTAATCAGGTAAGTCAAGCTAGACAACTGCAAGAGAGAGTGGAACCTGTTTGGAAAAATAGGGCCAGGACAGACATCTATTGAAGATATTTGTGACCCAGTCTGTGAAAGACTTTTTTTCTTGATTCACTGTTTTCTGCATAAATTCATACATAGACTGTTTTATGTAGAAAACTGTGGTTAAACTGTTTGGTTTTCACATACTGGGTCACTGTGTCTCCAATAGATATCTGTCCTGGTCCTATTTTTCCAAACAGGTGTTGTTATATAAGAGGCATTAGCTGTGGATGTTAGCTTCTTAGCTAACGTATTTTAATCAGACTGAAGCCTGCTTAATCCTGACCTCTGTGTTCTTACGGCCCTATGAGACAGAATACAAGCCTGGATCATGGAATTATAACTATTTGGACACATTTGTTTTTATTCATTTATATGGCTGCAGTGCATATATCAACTTTGGTTTACCCACATCATATGTAGTGATGAGGATACTGCGAATTAGCAACATTAGCATTTTGTTGTAAAGTTGCCAATTTCAACTTTGATATGTCTACATGAAAAAAAAATACAGCATTTTTTTTTTACATTTTGGACCAACATTTTTTGCCAGATTTTCTTTCATTTCAAAATGATATAAGCATCTCAAGTTTGCTTATTTTTTTAGTAGTGGAGTTTTGTGTTTAGTAAAAGGAGATTAATCAATTGTGCAGTTGATGCAGTAATAGTTTTTCTTTGAGAGCATAGTTTGAACTCTTGCAAGCTGTCCAATAATGAGTCATTTCTTTAAAAAAAAAAAAAAAAAAAAAACTTTCTCAGTGGAACAACAACTGGTTCAAATTCCTTTGGTGTAAAACATCTGCTAGTTGCAAAGCTTCAACATTAACAAATGTGGAGGTCAAGGACACTACTCAGTTTGTCAATTATTTTAGTAACAGAACATGTTTAAAATGATTTGTCCCAGTGCTGATTGACCAACATCAAATATCATTTTGTTCTGTGGTGTACATTTTGATCACACTTTTGCTGTGCTTCTCTCTGCTTCTCCAAATATACCCCCTTCCTTGCTGTATCAGCATCCACATGAGCCCTTGTATCTCCTCTTTTTATCTATTTAAAACAATGGGTAAGTGTAGGTGTACCCATATGAATAATGTGTGCGGAGACATTTGTAGTCTTATAACGGTAATGATGTAGGAAGGATAATTGACTATGTACACTACTGGGTAATACAGTTAACAAATTCCTTATTTTGACTCATGATTTTCGCGACAGGACCTGCCTGGCTAACCATTTCTCATTTTTATGAAGTTAAACATCATATTTGAACAAATAATTAAATTAAAATGTTAAATATAAACAGTATTTAAATTAATATATAAATAATATAAATTAAAACAGTGTAAATAACATACAGTAGTTGACAGTTAATTGATATACTCAGTTACAATGAGCTATTATAAATAAAATATTTCATAAAATGATAGGACACTTCCTGTTTAAAATGTGTGATGCATTTGATGCTGCTCACTTGACATTTGACTTTTGTGGAATTTTTTATTAATGGACTGAATTTTTATAAATATAGTATGTAAAATTTAGTATGCTTTGCATCTATATAATAATAATAATAATAATAATAATAATAATAATAATAATAATAAACAGATAGGAAGTGACCTTCCCTACTTGACCCAAAGTGAAATAAGATTCTACCAGCTGACTGCACACTATCTGGCCAAATTATGTGGACTGATGACCATCACACCTATACTATGTGGACACTTGATGTGTAACACATATGATATGCCAAGGCTAATGTGGAAAAATTTGAGTGTCCTGTACAAGGCCCTGATGTCAATCCAACTTATCACTTTTAAAATAAATTAGAAAGTTGAACACAATCCAGCCCTCTTTGTCTAACATTAGTATCTGACTTCAGTAATGCTCTAGTGGCTGAATAAACATAAAAACCAAGTGCCATGCTCCAACTTTTCCGCAAGTTTCAAAATAAGCAATCAAATAATGTAGTAGGTAATAAATAAGAACACAAAGTATACTGATGCCCGCCAAAGAATAACTTGCAGATACATGGCATATGCACTAGTTATGTATTCATGCAACTTTGCTACTTTCTTCTTTCACCCTGTAGGGTTGATCTTCTCGTTGGCTTGTCCCTCTCTACTTTTTCTCTTTCTCCTGTAATTATTCCTCTTATTGTCAAACTGTTTTTCATGTTTATGTGCACATGAACATCCATCATGCTCTGTGGATGTTCCATCATACCCATCACATGAACAGCCATCATGCTCTGTGGCTTCCATACAAGCCTCTGGAGGCAGTGTTATGATCTAGGGTTGCTTCAGTTGATCAGATCTAGGCTTAACAGTGTTATGTGCCAATAAAATGAAGTCGACTGATGACCTGAATGTACTGAATGATCAGGGTATCACATCAATGCTTTTTCTTCCCTGGTGGCATGATCATATTCCAGTATGACAGTGCCAAGTTTAATCAAGTTCAAATTGTATAAGAGTGGTTCTGGGAGCATGTGGACTCATTTTTACATAATGAATTGGGCAACAAAAAGGTTTAGCTTAACCCTATTGAAAGCCTTTGGATGTCCATCATCAATACAATCTTGCGGACAGAAATTGATGCAACAATGCCAAAATGAATGCAAGCTCTAATCAAAGCTAAAGGCAATACAACAAATATTAGACTGCCCTTTTGTTAGCCAGATAGTGAATAAAGGGGTTCTATAGAGCATATGCATTATATCACATGGGGAAAATTGGCGAACAGTGAGAAACCAGGTGTATTTTGTTCTTTTTACTTTCAAATGTCATTGGGACACTGTCACTTAAGCATTTTAGTTACAGATAATCTTGCTGTAGTTGAATATACTGTAGTTTCTGGACAATTCATACTTAAGTAAAAAAGGCATCTACATTTGTAAATGAACTGAGTAAACTACAGAAAACATGGAGCCATATTCTGAATTAGTTTATTCAAAGTGCACACAATAACAAAGTGGTCAAGGGTAATTTTTTTAATGAAACATTTTTTTGGTCATCAGTAAAATGAAGCAGTCTGAGCAACATAAAAAGTGGCCTATTGTCACTAATAAGTCAAAGGAAGATTGTGCATCTAGCCATGGATCTTATGTGGTCTAAAAAGATGGTTTTAAAATTATTGTGAGCATGCATTATGATTATGAGGCAGGGGGAGTGCTGGGCTCGGGATTTCCTTGCTCAGCGGTTTCACTTGGATTTCTCTTCAGCACCATTTCCTTGGCAATGCACGTGACCTGGTTATTAGTTACAGTGTAAGTCCCAGTCCTGCCACAGAAACCACAAAGAAACCACAAAGTTAAAAACTAATAAAGATAAGAAAGAGATGCATGCCTTCATCTGATTTAATTCCAACTCTGACTCACTTGGGCTGCGTGTCATGTCCATTATTTGTACTCTGCTTGCCAAAGAAAAAACTGGTCCACCAGTGGCCTGAGTCTTGTCTAGGTAGACCTATAAATAAAGGATGCTAATTAGGATTTGCGGCCTATTCCTTATGCAAGAGAACTTTATGAAGTTGGAAAGGCTTGGGCAAAATCTTATAATCTAAAAACAAATTCATGTTTTCTTTTCTTTCTTTTTTTTTATATATATTTTTTACCTGGGTGGTGTGGAATAACTTCCCCAATATAATCCGAACTGCCACAGGAACTGTTGCTGGAAGTGGATCCTATGCGCCCTGAATCATTTACAATGTCCAGTTATAAGGAATAAGTATATGAAGGGCAAAATGTTTGGTGTAAGAGCAATATTACAAATGTTTCAGCAACAAAAAAATATCAAATGTAACACATTGTATAGCGGAATAGGTTAATAAAGAGTTGTGCTCACTTCGGTAATAGTCATGGGTAGCAACAAGAGAGCCACTGGATGGAATTGCTGCCATTTTCTCAGACTGTTATGTGTTAACTGTGTAAAAAAGCAAAGTCTGTAAAAAATAAGAACGATTGCAGTAAATCAGAGAAGACAAATCCCGACACAAGACACTGTCTGCACGTCTCCTAGATGATGTGGCCTTTCCCAGAAATTCAAGTCCATTCATCAAATACCTGCACTATTTTCAGCCTAGCCCTTAAACAAATGGAAGAATTGCACTGCAGTGACTTATTTAAGTGCCTAGAAAAACCCATCTTAAAATTATACAGAAATACATTACTAAGGATCTATTTGAGAGCATTCACAGAAAAGTTACCATGACCAGTGGCATGCTCTCACATTATAGTTACATGACTTGACAGCTGCTGGCAGTAAAGTTAGATTCTCATATCCAGCTACCCACTTGGCAGACAAGATGTGAGTGCATAGCCAGTCTGTGCATGCTTGCTAAAGTACAAGCAAAGGCACAGCTGTGTATCCATGTTAAGTCCTGGATTTGCTTTACTTTTCAGACTGAGGGAATTAAAGGTTTATAGCACTGATAACACTATGTGCAGTGTCTGGGACAGGCTGACCTCATTGCCCTGTAAGCAAATGTAAAAAAAAAAAAAAGTTACTTAGCTAGAAACTACAAATCTGAGATAGAATGAAGGGCATTTTAAAACTTTGTCTGTGATTAACTACTTGTTCTTTACATGATAACAGATTTTGTTTCGCTTTGACTTGCACCTGGGTGCGTCCCTCCTATCTCCCTATTGCTCTAAGTCTTTTCTTGTGCATACAGTACATAGTCAGTTAAAGCAAATGTGCAAATCAGAAAAGAGCAAGAAGTTGATTACACTAGAAAGAACAATCCATTATTACTTAACTTACCTCTGTATCACAACAACCTAATGGTGGATGAGGAAATCTGTCTTGATATTCTCTGATAATTGGTCTTCATACTATTAATGTAGACTGTGAAAAGATTTTCATAAGACATTAAACAGATTTCAGGCTTTAGACCACTGTACACGTAAGCTGATCCCAAAGCTTTTTTATGACACATGCAAGTTTATGCAAGCACGACTTTATGTAACACGTTTTACTAGAATAAACAAGCTAAAAAGATGCTTTCTTACCATATATATTCTGAGTCTGACGACAGCGATGGAAATCAGAGTAGCTGATATATGATGTCGATTGATAAAGCAAATACTAGTCGACGGAACCCATTTGTATTCTGTTTTTGTTTTGGTTAGACCTACCTATGCCTTCTTACCATACCGCCCAAAGTGTCGGTGAGGTGGGATTACTGAGGCTTTATTAACTGACTCGTGTCACCCATAAGCTCCTCCCAGGGGAGGGGTTTGTTCTGACAGGGCGCTGAGGTCTCGCGCGCGTGTGTGCACGCCGCTACTGCATGCACCAGTCAGTTGTTGCTGTGCCCAGATTAGGCAGGACAGTTCTGGGTATTTCCAGTGTGTTAAGGCAATGGGATCACCGACTGAATTTACTTTCCCCTTATGTTTACGATCAGTGTTTCAACTATGTATTACCTTTCTGATTAACCTCTCAATATACACCATATGGCCAAAGGGGATGTGGACAGCTGTGAATGGATTTTGGAGTACAACTGTTGCCCCTTTTGCAACAAGGACATTAATGAGGTCGGGCCATGATGTGCGGGGAGGCACGGGGTGCCACGGGAGTTCATTGGTTTGAGGTCAGGGCTCTATCCGCGAGCCACTTGGGTATTTTCACCAAAATTACTTTATGGACCTCACTTTGTGTACAGGAGCACTGTTATGCTGAAACATGCTGAAAGATTTTCGCCTCGTTCAAAAATGCAGCACGTGAATTTGAGACTCTAAACGGTCCCAAACTCATTTTGTCAAGGAATGAAAAAGTCACAATTTCAAAAGTCTATTTGTCAAATTAATAAATTACTTTTAATAATAAGTAATACACAACGTACATTATCAGATCCCTGGTGGTCTAGTGGTTAGGATTCGGCGCTCTCACCGCCGCGGCCCGGGTTCGATTCCCGGTCAGGGAACTAAGGCTTTTTTCCTCCTCTCACAAATCAAGTAAGATCAAGCTTTCGGTGACAACAAAGAAAACGGTACACAACCAAAAACACAAACATAATGAAATGTATTTCAAATTAATATATCTCCACGATATATTTGACAGAAACCGTGAATATAAATGAAACATTTTCCGAACGACCCCGAGGTTGGAGGTCAATTTACTTGCAGCTCGCAGCGCCCCCTAGCGCCAGCCCCCCATTTATTATTCAACGTGTTAATAATCACATAATCCGTGCCATAAATTTGAGTCTCGACTCAAATTAGCTTTACGCAAATCTCTTTATATAAATATTTTATTCCACGTATCACTTAAGCAGAGTCTGTATATTTTCAATATGTGAATTTAGACAAGACCAGTGACAGAAATAACTAACTTGTAAAACCTCAAACCAGCCCCTGCCTGTCAGTCAGACTAATCAAAGTTGTATGTAAAAAATTGAAACGTGCTTTTAAATTATCTGTGCATTTGTTTATTAATCAGCCCTAAGAAACTGCTGCTCAGTTACCACATTTAGAGAGATACACAAATGTATACACATACGTATACTTAATGTTTTTTTTCCTCATTCTTTTTGTATCACTAAGGTTTAATTTAGACTGTTATTTATTTATGTATTTATATATTATGTAATTATAATGATGATGATGATGATGATGGTTATAACTCACTCATTGTCTATACTGCTTTATCCTGTACACAGGGCTACAGGGGGCCTGAAACCTATCCCAGGAGTCTCAGGGTGCCAATCCATCGCACACTCACACACTACAGGCAATTTAGAAACACCAATTAACCTATCCTGCATGTCTTTGGACTGTACTCGGAGAAAATCCCTCAAGCACTGGGAGAACATGCAAACTCTGTGCGCACAGACCTGAGGCGGGAATCAAACCCAAACCCGGGAGGTACAAGGTGACGATGTTAACCACTAGCCACCATGCTGGCTTATTATTATTTACATACAGAAAGAGAGAGAGAGAGAGAGCTACACTAATACATACACACATGGTCAATCCTACTTAATTTTTGTTCCTAGTTATTTTTGTCTCACTATGTTTTATTTTATTTTGAGACATCAAAAATGTCTATATATTTGTAATTCATCCTCTTATTATCATTACTTTCTCTTCTTTATATTTGTCCTGCAAACCTTTGCATCATGAATCTTAAGAGGCAGCGAGTTATTGAGCGAGAGAGAAAGAGAGAGAGAGAGAGCTTTATTTCTTTTCTATTTTGTTCTTTTTTCAGCAGGTTTATTTTTTATTTACCTCTCTCTTTTTTTAAACTTTTTAAATGCAACTTTTATTTTTTTTATCTATTAATTCTTGCTATTTTCTTCTGACTTATTTCTGAACATTGGCAATACGGATGTAAATACAGTATTTGTTATGCCATTTTCGAATCTTGAGAGAGAGAGAGAGAGAGAGAGAGACGTTGCCCCTGTTACGTCACTGTCGTGTTCCGGAAGTGTGAAGCTCGAGCTAATATCTCTACACGTCAACAGACCGGTTACTAGCTGCACTTCTTATATAAGACAAGTAAACCGGTTATAACGCGCTAAATATTTACACAATATTTACCAATCCAGATGGACGCAGGAGACAGAGGTAGGATTTGTGAGACATTACTGCACACAGAGGCGGGGGGCAGGTGTGTTTCTGAGCTCTGCGCTAGCCGAGCTCCTCTCTGTGTTACTGTGCAGTTTAACTGGGTGGAAGCGGTTAGGGTTTAGGACACTGTTGAAATGTGTGTGTGTGTGTATATATATAAAAGAAAAAAAAACTTTCAAGAAGTTGGGCATCTCCTGTAACACTATTGCTTAGAAAACACGTCTAGCTACCTAACTAAGTGATTCTCCCTACCTTTTAACATCATTGCATTTATTTAGCTAAAATGTAATTTTTATGACAATGTCCAGTATGAAACATGATATATATTAAATCAAAACTATTATATATCTAAACATTTTTTTTTTTTTACTGATTTTTAGGCCTGATTATAAATTCACAACCATGTCACAATCTGTTACGTGCAGTATGCTTTAGTGTCCTGGCCAGTTGTACATGATATGAGCCCTAACCTGTGTTTCTGGTTTGTTCTGTTTGCAGGTTTTTCAGGTGAGGGTGGAGCAAGTGGAAGAACTTTACCACCAGGCCTGACCGAGGAAGAAAGTCTGGCACTGGAAATGGAGCTTATTAAGGTACTGAACGTTTCTAACCACGTTCTGTATATGTCTGCTCTCAGCTGATCTGGACTTTTTTTCCCCCCAGTTATAGCCACTTAAAATTAGGGTTGGGTATTGTTTGGGTTTTTTTTCGATACCGGTGCCAAATCGATACTTTTAAACTGGTAGCGGTGCCAAAACTGTGCCTGAACCGATACTCTGCAAAAAGCCACAAAATGATGTTGGATGACTCAAGAATACATTTTTATTAAAGAAAAAATGTAATGCTTAGATTGATGTTTTTAGCATGAATGCAAAATTTGCATTTTGCAATTAACATTACATTAGCCTACTACTAACCTGCGGAAAGACTGCTGTCGTCATCATAATCGGTGGACTCCTTTTTGCTACGGTTGGTATGATCGGAGCTGGGGTCATCCACACCAATAGTGCCAGCTATTGTCCGCAAGCTGTCAAACATGGTGCATCCCTCTGCTTTTAAGTTTATTTCGTGTGCCCTCAAATGTTTTGTTAGATTAGGGTACCCAACCCTACTTAAAATATGGTCACAGCTAGTTCAGAGATTGCGTAATAGTGTGAATGTGTGTACTATAGAACATGATTCTTTAAAAGATTTTAAAAATAGTAAAGTAATACAAAATAATTTCCAGAACTGGAAAAACTATGGAAAATGAACAGGTATTCTGTTGCCATAGAAATATAAAGTGAAGGCTTTTGACCTCGTGAGTTTATACATTTTCTGTCTTCTCCACTAATTCAGGCTCCTTAAAACATGTCACATTTAATGACCTTTATTTATTTAAATGATAGCAGACATTCCATGTTTCATAGACGATCCAGGAGCCTCCTGCATTTTTATAGTGGCTTCATGATGCCTGCATATTATACACAATATCCTGGAAACTGACCGCACCCAATAAGCGAAGTGATAGCTTTTTGTCCTAAGTGAACCTATTACTGCCAAATCTATTTTTTTTTTCAGCGTGAGTGAGCGAGAGTCCAAGCGCATACTGATTCATCTTGTGCTAAATAAAATTATCAGTTTTCTAAAAAGGCGGAGTAAATTTCCTGCATATTGTATATGATTTGGGTCAACAGGGAGCCACTAACAAATATACAGGAGGCTCCTGGAACTTCTGGGAGATGTGGGATGCCTGTTGTTGTTGGACTTTCGACTGCTCCCATTAAGTGGTCACCACAGAATACCATCCGATTCACATACAACTTTGGCACAGATTTTATGCTGGATGCCCTTCCTGATGCAACCCTCCAATTTTATCTAGGCTTGGGACCAGCACTGCATTCAGTGGCTGCGGTTTGGGCATTGGGTGGGAATTGAAACCGTGGCTTCCACATGGCAGGCAAGAAACCTACCACTGAGCCACCAATGCCCAGATGTGGGATGCCTGTAATAGCAGTACTTTTTAATAAAAGTGCAAGAACTCTATCCAGCAGTCGCAAACAATATATAAACTCTGCAACCCTGCAGTGCATTTTGCTGTCTAACCGAAAACATATTGTTTGGCATTTGATTTTCACAGGTGGAGGATGAAATTCAGACACTGAGGCAAGTTCTGTCAGCCAAAGAGAGACATGCTGCGGACCTCAGGAGGAGGTTGGGCATAAGCCCTCTGTCTGAATTAAAAACAAACATCACCAAGGGCTGGCAAGACGTCCAGACGTCTAATGCGTGAGTACTTGGAAGCTTACATGTATCTCGATCACCTCTGGTGCTCCCGTTTCATCTCGTGCTTCACTCCTGTTATGCTTTTTAGCTGATTATATAGAAGTTGATGGGTGGTTAACTGTTTAGATTTCTCCTCCCTTTTCCCTCATCTCTTTTGACAGTGAATCGTCTAAATATACTTTTCTTCATCTCCTTTTCATTAATTTCTACTTCTAGTTATATGAAAACTTCACAGACTCTTGGGGATTTGAATCAAAGAATTACGTCGTCTAACATGTGAGTTTTCTTTCTCACATCCTTTTTCTGTCTTCTATGTTTCTGGGTTTGTTTGTGCTTTATTTGCTTGTCTATCTTTCCATTTCTCTTCTATTTCCAAAATCCCCTTTAACTGAAGCACTTGTGTGAAATGAGGTAGTTATTTTAAAGGTACAAATTTTAAGTCTGATCGAAGACGGTAGAGTTAGTGACATCGTCCTCAGCTTTATTGCCAAGTATGTTTGCACATACAAGGAATTTGTTTTGGTGACAGAAGCTTCCAGATATGACAACAACATGCAGAACACGCAGGCACAAAAACTAACTGAATAGAATAAAATATTCAGGATCTATTTACCCCGGGACTGTGTCCTAGTGTTTCCTATTTTTCTCAGCTTGTTATGGGTTATATGTGTATCTAATCCTTTCAGTTATTTAGAAAAATGCTTGAAACTTTCCCATGATGATAAATGATACAAATTTCCCTCCTGTGGTGAGAAGCCTCTTGGTGGTAAACAGAAACCTGTGCTGTTGCTTTATTTGGCAGATGGAACAATCTAGAATGTTTCAAATGAACCGTTGCTCATTGTTTCCGTGCTTATCGTTTTTGTTTTACTTCAAAGAATTAAAACAAATTAGAAAAGTGACAGTGTTTATGTTAAATATTTGATTCATTATTTGGTTTAATATCAGTAAAAGTACTGTGAATAAAACACGAGTCCTGACAATTGAACACAGGTCAAAAGGAAAACTATTCATGACAGCAAATGGCCAAGAAAAAGAAGTAAAACCTGTTTTAGAAGTCTGTCAACTTTGTATCTTCATGTTTATCACGAAGCACCATGACTAGGCATCTACAGATATCTCAATTTTACCATGAAATCATGTCGTTTAAGAGTATTTGTAAATACTTTGAATTAGATTAAATTAAAGAATATTTTAGCTCTGTTAGATATCTAAATAATTATCCCTATAAACTTAGTTTTTAATGATTTAAATACGTCAGCTTTAAATATTTCTGATTTTTATTTTTTAATGTGCTTTTTCTGTTGTCATAGTATTTTGCCATCCGACTTTCTCTGCACTAATATAGGCTAATGCATGTCATTTAATATCTTCCCTGTTTATTGAAAAGTTAATGTCCTAGAGCATCTAAAAATTTGCGTTGTCTTAAAAAGATTTTAAAAAGTTCGCCCATATCGTTCGTGAACAGTAACATATGTATATTTACACGTTTGTACATTATAAGGATCTTATCTCTTTCTGTCCTTCTGTCTTTCTGTGTGTGCGTGCATGCATGTGTGTGTGCTTGAATGTGTGTCTGTAGTTACCTTACAGCATCTGCTACTCTGGAAGACATAGGTCGTTCTGACGCGTGAGTGATTCGTTGCATTTTCTTTTTCAAATGATTTTGTCATGAGTGATAATGATTAACATAATGAAGTTTATATGTCATGATGAACCAGCACGCCTTGCTGGAATGACGGGAATGGTTTTCAGAAATGACCATCACACCCTTGCAAACTGGGAGTGGTGATGTTCTTACTGCAGAGTTCAGAGCCTGGTGAAGAAACGTACAGAAATATCAGCTGTAGCAGCAGAGCGCTTACAATGATGCATGTAATGAGGGGATACTACAAGATTGGCATTCAGCACACTTGAAGATTACATACATCCAATGACCCTGTCTCATAACAGAGAGCTCACATTGTCCTCTTTCCATGGCAGATAGACAGTTGATGTGAGGATCTAACAGAAACCATGCCATCCACAAGTCATCTGGGTACTAATGAATACAAGGCAGACTTGACTCCAAGGCATGCAGGCATCCCCTTCTTTTTGGTATTGGGATTGTTTGTCCTGTCCCATTGTGCTGTTTAAAACTGAAAAAAAAAAACATAACACTTCATAGCTTAATCATAGGCCAAACAAAGCTAATGAGACAAGGAAGCTAATGAGAATGGATAACTGAAGCTAGTAGCCATAGAGATCCAAATGGAGTTAAATGAGTAGGATGATACACTCACCACAGGAACGAAAAGGTGACAGGAATCAGTCACCTGCTTTGGGGGTCAGAGTACTTGAGTCTGCCCGTAGTAAAACAGAGAAAAGGGGAACCCAAGGTGTGATGTATATTACGGAAGAAGAGCAAAGGGATTGATGGCTGCATGACAACTGCATGTGTACCATATGATCAGCCTGTGATCTTGGCATGTACAGTATGGGCACAGGAAAGAATTCAGTTGATTCTCACCACAATGGCATTTAGGAGCTGCGAATAACCAGCAGAACTGTAATAGTTTAGCCTTCCTTTGACGTAGTGTATTGTGTAATAGTGCAAGTTGTCTCAGAATCACAAAACCATTGAGTTTACATACTACTTCAAGTAGTAATAATATTCATTAAGAAGTGTGACTACCTCTGTATAAGCAGAACCTAAAAAGGCAGATTTGTGTTCTGGAGCACTCAGAGGTGTGTGTCTGTGTGTGTGTGTGTGTCTGTGTGTGTCTGTGTGTGTCTGTGTGTGTCTGTGTGTGTCTGTGTGTGTCTGTGTGTGTCTGTGTGTGTCTGTGTGTGTGTGTGTGTGTGTGTGTGTGTGTGTGTGTCTGTGTGTGTGTGTGTGTCTGTGTGTGTGTGTGTGTCTGTGTGTGTGTGTCTGTGTGTGTGTGTCTGTGTGTGTGTGTGTGTGTGTGTGTGTGTCTGTGTGTGTGTGTGTGTGTCTG
>JAAGKR010000533.1:135418-190690 GCA_011419295.1 Clarias macrocephalus | reverse complement strand
GATATTCTACCATGAAGGCCTGATTCACACAGTCTCCTCTTAACAGTTGTTCTAGAGACGCGTCTGCTGCTAGAACTCTGTGTGGCATTGACCTGCTCTCTGATCTGAGCTGCTGTTAACCTGCGATTTCTGAGGCTGGTGACTCGGATGAACTTATCCTCCGCAGCAGAGGTGACTCTTGGTCTTCCTTTCCTGGGGCGGTCCGCATGTGAGCCAGTTTCTTTGTAGCGCTTGATGGGTTTTGTGACTGCACTTGGGGACACTTTCAAAGTTTTCCCAATTTTTCAGACTGACTGACCTTCATTTCTTAAAGTAATGATGGCCACTCGTTTTTCTTCACTTAGCTGCTTTTTTCTTGCCATAATACAAATTCAACCTCTTTGAATGAGAAGGTGTGTCCAAACTTTTGGTCTGTACTGTATATAATTACCTTATACCTGAACCCATTGTCAACACACTCCTGTAGACTCAGTCAGATGACCTGTGAGCCTCTCTAGCAAACTTTAGAAAAAAACGAATTATATCTATATTTTTAAAAACCATCGGTTCATTTAAAAATACATTCTTGTAATCAATCATGTAAATGTAAATGTATCTCTGCTTTCCAGAAAACCAAGAGGGACGTGAACAATTTTGACCAGGACTTTACACGCGAGGACCCCGTCCTTACCCCCGTGGATGATGCCATTATTAAGCAGATCAACCAGGAGGAGTTTAAGGGCTTCTCCTATTTTGGAGAAGAGGCGCTATCTTAAATGTCAACCTCTCAGCACCTGTTCAGACACACATACAACAACATTCTCTCTCACACTCTCTCTCTCTTACACACACACATACACACACACACACAAAAACACCAACTCACACATACAAGTGGTGATAAATGTGGACAGAAATGCTGATATCGGGGTCGAGGCAAGAGGTCCGGGTGTGTGTCTGAAGCTACTACTGCTTTTGTTCTTTTCCACCTCCAAATCGCGTCCTCTTGCCTTCTTTCACTTCAGCTCTTTTTTTTCCCATCCCTCGCCTCTCCAGCCTCACTGATGCTTCATTGATTGAAAGCGATTTCCGAAACTTCTCAGATCGTCTGCTTTTGGAGAAGAGGGGCAGGATTGCACTACGTTGAACCAAATTTGATTATACCAATGATTGTAGTAACATTAGCAATCACATCTCTGACAGAAATGAAGAGAAAGTGCTGACAACGATATCCAAAAAGGAAGAATACTATCCTGCATAAATGACAATGTAATGTGTTGTGCTGTGCAGTCGAAATCCTTTGTGTGTATTCAGGTGAACATTTTGGGAGCAATTTTATTAATAATAATGCTACTATACAGTATATTTCTTGATAGTGTTATGAAGACCTGCTATATGTGGGTTGTGCTGATCCGAAGTGTTGACCGGTCGGTCCGTGCCCGTGTGCATGTGTTTGCATGAACGAGTGACCATGCCATCTTTTTTTTTTTTCCTCACACACTCATTCTTTTTTTTCTGGCTGCTATGTGTGTCTAGTGACTTGCCACTATGCAACAGCAGACATAGAGGCCAGTGCCCAAAGCTGTCTTGGCCTTTGTCCAGAGCATAATGTACATAATGTGTGCTCCAAAGCCTGTGAAAGCTTCAACTAGAATAGTCAACTGTTGCATGGTATGGCAAATGATGCTATTTTTGAGTTGTATTATGTACGTACGTGTGTGGAGAGAGTTTCTGATACTCATGTGCAATACACTGAACATATTTGTCTGTTATTCTTCATATTCCTTTACTGTTATTTTTGTTTTTTTTGTTTCTCTTGCGTTGTTTCTTTCCTGCCCATCAGCCCTGCTGATATTAAATGGAGATGAGTGTTCGATGGGTCAGAAGCCTGGCTGAACAGCAGGATGTTGATGTTGACTTAATGAGGAAGCTCTCTCTCTCTCTCTCTCTCCGTCTCCATTTGTCTACACAACTCTTATGTACATAACGCATAAACTGTGGAATGTAGCTTAAAACTGTGTGCTTGCTCATAATTTATTTTATATCGTACGCATAGTGATCCTCTTGTGTCAATAAGCGGGTTATTTCCTGCTTTCGCATGTTTTGGATAACTAAGCCTTGTTATTACATAACTCATAGATTCTTACATAAGGTTTTCCCTGTTCCATCTTACACATTTAATAATGAAGTCAGTTATTTATGAAATGTGAACAAACATGACAGAAAGGTCAATAAGAGAAACAGGGTACATTTCAGGCGCACTAATTAAACTTACTGGAATGTGACATCTTTGCTTGAACAATTCAGTGGCAATTTGACAAATCTTTTTTTTTTATTTTTTTATTTAAAGTTTTTTTTTCTCCAAAGTTCTTATTTTTGATCATTCATCACTCCTACTCTTTCCCCTTGGTTTTAAGTGTTTATTCTTTAAAACCGCAGCATTATTTAACTGGTTGTCGCCACACGCCAAATTTTCACTGCACTGTTTTTTTTTTTTTCCTGTCCACTTTATTTTCTATTGTATATGAATGAATTTGCTATTTAGGAATCCACAATGGTGTGTCTTCTAAGTAAATAAAAAGAACTAGCTAAAATATTACCTCTTAAATTAAGTACAAATGTTTGTCTGGCTGAATATTAAATATTTGTGCATACAGTATTACGATACATAAGCATTTCACAATGTATGATAGTGCTGTATGTATTATATACATCTTGTATTAGATTTTAGTTTGTTTGGTGAAGCTTTGTGTGAACAGAAAAATCTATCTCTCTTTTTCCCCCCTGGATACTCTCTCTCTCTCTCTCTCTCTCTCTCTTAGTGTAAGCATTTTATTATGTGCCAAACGTACTGTAATCTAAAGGATGTGAATGTGTTTGGTTTTTCTTTATGATCCTATTAAACTATGATGTCAAATCCTGACGAGGTCCGGAGTGATTAAATTGATTAGCTTTAATAGTTTGGACACACACACACACACACACACACTCAATCAGGGGAAAGTCTTTCGATGTCCAAATCGCCAGAGGGGGAAATGCAGCCTTTTGTTTTAGTAAATCTTTGGTCACTGTGTACAGAAACACGGTTCTTTTGTCTGTGCTAACCTGTCGTTCTGGCTTGGTCGGCTGCTACGATGATCAGCTATAGACTTTTTTTTTTTAACTTTAGTCCTGTTTTCTCTTCAGCCAACCAGAGGAAATGCGCCACTGGTTTTACATCCTGTCTGTCCCGTTAGAGCCACTACATCACACATTCTGTCACTGTTCAAATGCATTTCCCCCCCTCAAAGCATATTTAATTTGCGTATTTTGTCAATGTGCAAGAAAAGCCCGAAAACACGCAGATTTCCAGCGCGTTGAGGCGAGGCGGTTCAAGACAGCGGCAATTTCTCAATGTGGAACGCCAAAAGGATCACACCTATGGGCAATTCATACCCAGAAATGAACCTGCATTTAAATTAACTTGTTAAATTTCAATCACGAAAAAACATGACTATATAAAATTCATATTAATGGGAGCTCCCAAGTGCCATAGCAAAAAAGCCGAAGAAATTAAATATTTTTTAACCATGTCATTTCCAGGAAAACTAACTAAATTTACAATAGTTGGCTTGAAGCCAATGATTGTATGCATAAGAGAGCAGATCAAATTGATATATTAACTGATATAAGTGATATATTAACTAATATATGCCAAAAAACAAAAACATCGGAATGGTCGAATTGTTGCAAAAATAAACAACAAAATTAATAGAACTGTCTTACAAACTGCCACGTGAATTATTAAAAGCTAGAAGGATTGTGTTACCCTGTCAACTTTGTGGAAGAAAAGTAGTCAGAAAAAAAATCAGGCTTTAATTTGCAATTTACAGAGCATAAAGATTGGACTTGGAGCCAAATCGACCCTGTTCCAGAGCAATGGGTTATCAGGGTAAGAAGGGAAGGGCGATGTACCCATCATGCACAGTGTCCTCTGTACAAGCCTCTGGAGGCAGTGTAATGATCTGAGGTTGGTTCAATAGGTAAAATCTTCCCTCAGAAACATTATGTAACAGCTAACTACTTGAGTGTAATAAATGACCAGGAATCCTGTTAATGAATCAAATTGTGAAAGGGCGGTTCTGGGAGCAAGAGGAATTATTGTCATACGTACATTGGGCATTACATTATGCACAGTGCGAACTGTGAAACATCTATGGCCCTATATGAAATTATTAGTGTTATAACATTTCTACATGTCTTATCCATTATAATACTCTTGTTTCTAGCCTGCCATTAAATTAATGCTGGACAAAAGAAGTTCTTCTCTCTCTCTCTCTCTCTCTCTGTGTGTGTGTGTGTGTGTGTGTGTGTGTGTGTGTGTGAGAGAGAGAGAGAGAGAGAGAGAGAGACTTAAAATTTAGTAAAAATCAAGATATTTCATCACATTTTATGCAACCGTCCTGTTTCTGAGAAAATTATGCTACTAAAACACTAGATGAAGTCACCCCAAAAAGCAAACTGATCTGAATATGGCTATACATAAATCCATGCTAAATTTGCAAATTAAGACACATTATGAAATATGATAAACCAAGTCACGTTCACACCTATCAATCTGCTTGCCGTGTCCAAATCTTTGGTTTATTTGAAACTTGGTTTGGTGTCATGCTGAATATCAGGGGCACCGCTAAGGGGAGGAAACTTAGGACAATTCTAAGGGCCCACGCCCTTTAGGGGCCCCCAGAGATCTGCTTTATTAGTAATAACACTACTACTGGGTGTGGTAAAGGGGCCCAATCGCATATTTTGTCATAGGGCCCAAAATTGCTAGCGGCGCCCCTGCTGAATATACACGAGCAACATAAAAAGCTCAAAAACATTCATTTGGGTGGTTCATACATAATTGGGTGCCATGCTTTTATTTTTTATTTTATTTTTTATTTTTTTCAGAAAAATGGCAGCAGTAAATCTACTGTATATCCCCCAAAAATACTCAAACATGGAGAGTGTGGCATTGGTGTTATGAATTCTTCAGTAGTTAGAGAAAAATAACTGTATTTTGTTTAAAGTTTGTAAATATTTTATACTTTGATGTATGGATCCTTTATTTTATGTGAGGCAGTCTAAATATCCAGAACATTTCACTTTAATATAAGACTTTATAGCCCTTTAAAGCCATTTATTTTGGCTCAGTTTCAGTTTTTTTCCAGTATATATTCTTACGTGCTTAAACTATTCAATTCAATTCAATTTTATTTTATTTATTTAGAACTTTTAAAATTTTAGGGATTGATACAAAGCATCTAATAAAATACATATAAAAAAAGCCAAGTGGGCAAGGGGGGAAAACACTGCATATGTGAGATAACCGTAAAACACGGCTCAAAATCAAGTGAGCGTGCGTCTAAACTTTTGGACCATATGGCCTTCCATAGCAGACTTTAATCTTGTCTGCGCCTTAGACGCGTGGCCGGGAGAGTTTTCGACCTCAAAGCGCTCGCGCCTCCCCGCCCGCCGCACCGGAGAGGCAGTGCGATCCTCGGCAGTGTTCTGAGACTGCACTTCACTGCTCCGACCGCGCAACCCAGAGCATGGACGTGTAAAGAGAATAAATAACGACGACGCTTTAACTGGATTTTGGCGAGTTTTACGCGGAAAACACTGTTTTATGCACTAATTTTGTGTTTGGGACGGGAATAAACCATGGCTTCTGAGAAGAAGAGGTAAGGCGCGAGAGGATTGTATTTATATGTTTATTTCTTTATTTTCTTTTATATATTAATGTTCTTCCAAAGCGTTAATTCATTAATGTTCCAGTTGGATAGTAGGCTATGTTTGTAATGGTGTTTATTTTGGCTTTAGGGGGGTTTGTGTTACCTGCGCAGTTTTTCTGGAAAAGCGCACGCGTGCACATGTACTTACACTCGCGTGCTGAACACTTCTATTACACTTCCAAATCTATATAATAATAATACTAATAATAACAATAAATATTATTATTATTATTATTATTATTATTGTTGTTGTTGTTGTAACTCATCAAGTGATGACCATAAACAATAAATCAGTTAGTGCGCCCAGTTGGGTAAAATGTTTTTTTTAAGAAAAGAAAAAATGGTTTCTCATTAGGTTCTTTGAACAGTTAATTCGGGTTCTAGCTTGGAATCCCTTCTAACAACTTCATTGCTTTTTTTTTTTTTTTTTTAGCTATGAGTGTTGTCTGATTACTAAACATAAAAATGACTTTAAAAGATCCGGTTAAAAAAGTGTTTTATAGGATGAGGTGTCAAAAGAAAAAAGAGGCACATGGTATAGAAATGTCTGTCAAAATCCTGAAGAGCACTCAGTTCATAAACCTGCTTTGTGATGTGGTTTTCCTTAATGCTTCCTTTTGCTCAGAGCTGTTTCCTATCTCCGAGACACATAGAAAGAGGAAACATAAGTAGCCTGCTTACTTTTATTTAGATTCAAAAATGTTCGTAAACTTAATTCCAACAAGGCGTATTCAAGTTCAACAAGAAAAAAAATCATGTTAAAGTTCACATGAGCATTTCAGAATATATTAAAGAAATATGGGATTAATTCTGCAGACGCTTGGTGTTTAAATCAGTGTTCATTCAGAAGTAAAGTATTCTCTTCTTGATATAGTTTTGTACTATATATTTCTGATACAGAAACTTTTTCATAAAACTTCTGCAGCATAATCAGGTATAGCATTTCTCAAATATAAACATGGAAATCCAAAAGTTATGTGAAAAGAAACAGATAATAAATTCTATCTATATGTTGCATTCTTGTAAGTTACATCTACTTTGGAGACATTGGTCGGGGAAACAGGGCAGCTAATGAATCAATCAGGTGTTAAACAGTCCACTTAAACTGTACTCCAGGGTAAATTCTCATGCTAAACAAAAATGAGTAATTATGACCCTTTTACTGTCTCTGTCTTTCCCCCCCTCATGCGGTCAAAATGGCCCTGTTTGGCATTTAGTACACAGCGACACTGAGTGCCTTTTTATTGCCACCTGCTCTGCTCTAGGCAGGCCGAGTCAAAAAGCTCCCTGTTAGCTCCAGACACAATCCGCTGCTTTTGATATCATTAAATAGTTAGTTATCATTAAATAGTTAGAAATGATTCACATTTCGATTAGTTTTAGACATCTCTGTTTCAAACTTTAGTTTTTAATCAATGTGACATTTTTTAATATCATATCTACCATGTGGGCATTTAATCAGAATATTAATCACTGTGTGGCATTGTGTGAACTGATGAATGTTCAAGGGACATTTACAGAAGGAAAATGTTCTTAGTGGTTGCATTCAGATTATTATTTGCTTGTTGGGGAAAACATATCATTCAAGAAATGAATAAAGATTGGCATTGGCATTAGTGGAAAAGCACAAAATGTAAGGCAACTAGAATAGCGTGATTAGGACTCATCCATGCGGCCCCGATTCTGTCTAGTCTTAGTCTTCTCTCTCACTTTTATCAGTTCATCTTATGTTGCTCACGTTTAATCACATTTAACCCTATGTTTTTAAATGGAGTTTTAAAGATAAGCCGATCCATGTATTTGTGTCCATAATCATATAATCACTTGTAATGACCTTATGTAAGATTTCATACAATAGCATCCTTTGACAACCTGAATTAGAAATGGTTTTACTGTAGAAGGGTGAGTAAAGGACGTTTTATATCTTTGTATAGTAATTTAAATCACCATTTAGTGTGAATGGACATGTTGTGTTACCATTAGTCTTTTTCTCTGCATTCAGTGTAATCTCGTTATGTCTAGAGGGCGATTGTAAGAGGGGCGAGGGTCAGTTTAACAGTCATGTGACTGCCTTTTTTCTTGCCAATCATGAGTAAAAAGGCCTCATGGTATTGAGGAAAGATAAGAGTTTTAACTCGTTTAACCCCAATTGTAACCTGCATTGTATGATTTGGATTTAAGAATCCTATATACAGTATATAAAGTTTTCTATGGCAGATGGTAGATGAACTTGACCCAGAGCGGGTGCATTGTTACCTATTTACATAATACATACATACAATTACTTAAACTTATGACAGGAAATATATGTTTAATAAAACAGTTTTAATGATGAGGTGTTGGAATTGTGCCGTAGCGGTTAGCTCTGTAGACTCGGGTCTGTGTGCGTGAAGTTCGCATGTTCCCCCATGGTTGGTGGGTTTCCTCTGAATAATCTGGTTTCCACCTATAGTCGACACACATTCAGGATAGGGTAAATGGCGTTTCCAAATTGCCCATAGAATGTGAATGCGTGCTTGTGTGCCGTGCGAAGAATCTGCACCCTGTTTAGGGTGTATCCTGCCTCGTGTGACCCTGTACAGAATCAGTAGCATAGAGAATGAGTGAGTGAATGAGAATTGTTGTTATATACTGTAGTTCTATTTCAAAAGAGATCCACATGTGTGGAATTGAACCGTTAACAAAAAAAAGTACATGTAACTACTGTACATCATTCCCTCCATCTTTTCCTGTCTTTGCCAGATGTCATTTACATCTCATTCAGATCTTATCCAGATCTGTTTGAACATTACTCTGAAGCCTTTTTCCCTTATTTGTTGATTTATTGACACTTATAATCAAAGGCAATCAATAATTAAAAGCCAAAAAATGTAACTGATAGTAAGTAGCTGTCACATAACATATTTTATGGCTTATTTTAGTTATAATAATTCAGTCATAATGATGAAACAGAGGTGATTATGCTGTCAGCCTAGGGCATGTGCAAATAACACAGATAGTTAAAACCGCTGACAGCAGTATGTGCAGCACACCTTGACCTTCTTTTTTTTTTTTTCATACCGAATGCTACAGAAGCATGTGAATCTCTTTAGTGCATGTATGCAGAGGCCCCTTTGCCCTGGTAAAGCAGAAGTCTGGTGCAGTGCAGGCCTGAGGTGGAGGTCAGCAGCTGGAGTGTGTGGGAAAAGAACTCAGTACACTAGGCCACTTCATTCTGATCAACAGAGCCAGGCGGAATGAAGCCAAGGCTACTGCAGAGAGAGCGAGAGAGAGAAGTTGTAGCCAAAACAACACAGCTACTCAGATACAGTGTATTATGAACTGCTTTGGGAGTTTTGCAAATATCATGATCATGCAAACTGTATTCAGTACTGTAACAGAATTCAATATTATCCAGGATTACTATACTTTGCAGTTTGATGGTTACTATAAAGGTTACTGTTATTCATGGATAATTCAGTTGGGTCTTATGTTTTTTTTTTGCATATTTATGCATATTTAATGTTTTACCTGCTCTGTCACACTTACTTCATTTTGAAGAAGGTTGATAATCACCTTATTAGTTAAATCAGGTGTGCTGAGAGCTGAGAAAACACTAAAATGCTCAAGACAGGTCGTCCTCCAGGACCAGTGTTGAAAACGACTGACCTACATTACAGCTGCCCTCTGTACAGTTCTGTTCTGAGTGTAATTCCAGGTTAAGGCCAGGGTTATACTTGATATGACTATGACATGACTATGAGTATGTGTGCAGATGCAACAGCAACATGATCGTCATTGCTCAAATATTCACATGTCTGTCTTATGAACATCTGAATGATTAAAGCCAGCATCCACTAGATGGCACGTCAGAGTAAAAATGTCACTCACTGTCAGATTTCTCTGTGAACTTCGAAAGTATTCATGATTTCATGGGATATTTGTCTCTTTGCCTGAGATGGAACTGATGAGACGTTAGTGTCTTACAAAAAAAAAAAATCCATTGTTGTTAAAAGGGTTGTCATGCACTTCCTCACTCTCTAATGGAAAACTATGACTCTACATTCAAACATTTTTACTACACTAGAAGATCCAGTAATATGTGATGCAGCCTCATGTCATTGCTATGCTGCTCTGTTTTTATTTTTTTACTTTTATGCTGTGCATGCTCAAAAAAGTGCAAAATTGATCCAGGGCACAAGATATTGTCTATGTATATTTAATACAAATATAAACCAGACCTAAGACTCCAGACCTCATCTTGTCTAACTAAATCAACCTTTGATATTTGAGCGCTAGTCAACGTTGCATAAAGCTAGAAGCTCTCGTGTGCATGTTGCTCTACCTCAAGGTTTGTAAATGTTTCAGTAACAGACGAAACAGTGGCTTACAAGCAGAAAATTAATTTCCATTTCAGTCACTTTATCATGTGCATCAATTTAAAAAAAAGGATATTTTATTCTTTGCGCTCTTTCTTTAGGATTGTAGTTGGTAACAATGGCACTGTTTTCCCTGTATTTTAGCCACTAAAGTGTTTAAGGATGTTTCATGCGTACTGTTGATTAATCAGCAGTATATATTTTTGACCATGCTTATTTTTCTGTACATGCATATGCATATGCTCTTTTGCTGAAGCTTTATCTGTTTGTTTGTTTGTTTGTTTGTTTGTCTGAATATGAACAATATAGTATATAATAATATAATACATAATAATATAATATATAGTAATATAGCGCCGGGCCTCCCACAACCCTGTACAGGATCTTCCGTATAGATAATGAGTGAGAGACAGTCAAAGTAAAAGGGTTCATGTTTCATGTTCAAGTGTCAAGTTTATCATCCATAGTTGCATATCCTTCGTTTTAACATTTTCACTCTGTCATGCTCTGTTGTTAAAATGCTTTGTTATCGGATAAAAACTGTGGTAAAGTGGTATAAAAGTCTCTTTCCCCAAAACAACCCTGACGTCCACAGCAAATTCCCCAATGTTGAATTAACACCAAGCAGTGTTTATACGGTATGAGTCCATTTGGACTCAAATAAACTCTGAAAATGTTAAATCAACACTGGGGATTTTAAAGTGAAGCAACATTCTATAAGTGAAATGTGAATATGTTTCTTTCCAGGCTTTTGGGGAAAAGTTTAGAGTAAATACATTGCTTCATTATACAAGTCTTAAAAGTTATAAACATTGGAAAGCATGATAATGGTGCCGATGTTGCTCAGTCTTTTGTATGTCTTGAAAAGAAGTTGGAGATCTGAAGAATAAACATACAGGGGCTGGACCGAAAGTAACAGAAATGTGGGCACAGCTTTTTAATTAACTGACATACGTTGTTCAAATTGCACAAGTTGGCAGAGAAATGCTTCCTCTGTACATAGGTACTACACAGCCTAGTCTCCATCCCAAGCAGTACATTTGCACCATGCTGAATCCGATCTCTCAGATCTTCTGTTGTGTGTCGACTATAGATGATGTGCTCCCACTGCGTGATTTGCCTTCAGTGCTGATTTCTCCTTTTTTTTAATTCTTTAACCATCTGTGCAAAGAGGATTTTAAAAGAGGATTCAGCTATAACGCAAATACGTCACTTGTGATGGAGACTATGTTGAGTAGTACCTTTGTATAGAGGAAGAGCTACTCTACTAACATGTTCAATTTGAACAAGCTTTGTCTGTTAATAAAAACATTTTGCCCACTTTTGCATTACATTCATTATAGCCCTCATACAATACATCGTTATATGTACAAATGACATTTATAGCTTTGACTATATTTGCAATGAAGAAATATTGCAAGCTCTGTAATGAGCTTTTTGTCTTGGAGGAAATCATAGATGTGAAAAATGGGTCAAAAGGACATCTTACTGCTGTTCAATATGTAGCAATATGCAAATACACAAGAAATAGTTTAGTTTGTTCTTTCAGGTCCAGAGCGATGCACCCAGGTCACCCATCAATAACAGAACCACCACACAGCACTTAATACAATCAAAATCAATATTTATCATATTATAAAACTTAGTGCAGTATACAGAGTCCTTTCTCTTGTACAAAAAAGAAGAAGCAAATGAATACGATTTGGTTTGTGTATTGGTGGCAGTGATTGCTGTGGTGTGCCACACATGGGGCACATGGAGTTCAAACTCTCTCTGCCACACATTTTTCATACTTTCATAACCCGAGCTGCGAAGCCTCAGACCACAATGCCTTTACTTCTGGAAAGATAAAGCCTATTCTACAGAATATTATCATTATATTTTTAAAAATTCTGAAAAATACAGCCAAAATCAAAGGTGCACTTCCTTCTATGTAACCATATTAGTTGATTTATGAATCTCAAAAATATATCTGTGAGTCTGAGTTAAATGTTAAAATATGTTAAAATGAAGTAATAAACTGTTTAAATTGTAAAGTTTTGTAGACAGTAATTGCTTAGTTAATGGCCACGAGTAAAACTAAATAGTGTTCAGTTTCATCTTAATCAATGAACAGATAACTGTGGGTTCAAGGTCATTAAGGAAACTCATGATAAGTGAGCCATATTCGGCGGTGCTGTAATAATCCTGTCTCGCCCACGCGTTACCATCCAATTTCATATTGTTGTCTGGCTCCGCACATTGTGATAATGACTTCATTGTTTCCCTTGGAGGGCATGTCCGCACTCTCATTTACAGTGGATAAACAGGAAGTAGTAGCGGTCTGCTCAGGTAGGAACTGAAAAAAGATCACCAGACATTCTGACTCTGTGCTACATTACAATCAAGGCCAGTGAAATAATCATCCTGTTTTAAAAATAGTAGGGATGTTTGGCATAAACTCTGACATCCTCCGGCAGCTGATTGAGTTGTATTGACCTTTGACCTTTGCGTCCACAGACATCCTTCAGAGCGGCGGAAAGAGAAGTCGCGAGACGCAGCACGCTGCAGGCGGAGTAAGGAGACGGAGGTGTTCTATGAGCTGGCACATCAGCTGCCTCTGCCCCATAGCGTCCGCTCGCATCTGGACAAAGCATCCATCATGAGATTGAGCATTAGCTTCCTCCGTACTCGCAAACTGCTCGCATCAGGTTTGGGTTTTACACACACACTAACACTCACTCGCATACACATACCCACAGAAACATTGCCCATCTGATGCTCGCATCAGTTTTGGTGCTGAGCATCAGCACCATCTTGCACTGAAACCACCCACCACAACCACACACACACGCACACACACAAGCACACACACAATTGCATCTGCACTGCTCACACTCATTTGCATTTTTTCATTTGTTTAATGCTTTAATCTGAAGCAGTACGCAGAGCGAGGAAGAGTTCTTCGACATACACACGCTTCTTTTTACACCTGCAGGTTATGTGTGTTATCTGTGTATATGTGTGTCTCTTGGTTATCATAATGAGTTTACCCTGAAAATTGTTTGCTACTTTTCTATTCATATTTGATCACAGTTGCTTTCATTCTTTAGCCATTGCATTTATCAGTTGCATTAGTTTTAAGATGAAGAAGAGCAGCAGATGCAATATTACACCGCTCAGGCGGAAATGAAGGGTGAACAATATTGCTTTGCGGATGTCATTTTACAGGATAATGTGAGACTATAATAAAAATCTCACTTGATTTTCGTGTGTGGCAAAATAAATCAGATTTATAAGTACCACTCTAAACTGGTGGCATAAGATGTTGCTCAGACCAGTAGCAAACATCATAATGGGATATGTATGTATATATATAAGAGTCAGCCAATAAATTTAGTATTAAAATATTTATATTATATTCTTTTCCTGTATGTATGTATGTATATATATTTTTTGACTTTCTGACTCTCTCTCTCTCTCTCTATAATTGTAATCATAAACAAAAGAGCCTTATTATGATGTTTTTGCTACTGGTCTGAGTAATACCAAATGGTACCATTTATATATATGAAAAAAACAAAAATATATAATTATATATATATATATTATAATGTACAGTGACTCAGTGTTTAGCACCGCTGCTTTGCATCTTCAAAGTTCGAGGTTTAAATCTTTCCTCCAGTCTGTGTGCTTGGAGTTTGCATGTTCTTCCCATGCTTGTGGATTCCATGTACTCCAGTTTCAGTACTGCCATTTCTAAATTGCCCATAGTATATGATTGTGTGTGTGTGTGTGTGTGTGTGTGTGTGTGTGTGTGTTTGTGTGTGTGTGTGTGGGTGCACCTTTTGCCCTGTAATGGATGGCTGTCTGAGCTAGGGTATCCCCTGAAGCCTAGCATCCCTTTAACCGTACACAGGACAAGCAGAATAGATACAAACAAACAAACAAACAAACAAACAAATAAATAAATAAATAAATAAATAATACTCGTCATCATCTCTTTATGTTGAGGTGAGGGAAGAAAGTCAATATAGTTATTTAAATTATTTTCAGCATTATTTATTAACAATGTTGTAATGTACAAGCAGCCACATAATAAATAATGAGCTAATCTAGAGGCCTGTAAAGAAAATATTGTAATATTACATTATTACATATACCTGTAAATGTATTATGAGGGGTCGTTTATGACTTTTGATTGTTCAAAACGACAGCACACAGACCGTTAGTTCTCTATATAATCCCCTGGCATTACTCCCAGTGTGAACGCCTTCAGTGAGCTAACAGCCCGTTTTTATTTCTCCATTAAAGGAGTTCCTGGGAGGCCAGTGTTTCATCAGTGATGATGACGTGACCTGGCTCTGGCGAACTGAGAAATCCTTCTACCCAGATGGTATCCAAGTACTAGTGAAACACTGGGATAAGTGCATTAGTGTAGCAGGGGATTATATCAAGAAATAAAGGGAGTTTGAAAGGGACTGTGTTCTGTTATTCTGCAGAATCAAAAGTCTTGAACGCCCCTCATAATACATTTATAAGTAATAGTATAATATTACAAGATTTCCTTTTCAGGTCCCTGGATTAGCTCATTATTCATTATGATATTACTTCGGTTTGTAATCTGGGGTTTAGCAGGAACTAGTGTACTTATACTGTGATCATGTAGCAGGTTAATTGTGCACAGGTTGACTCTGTTCAAATACTAACACCACATACAAGTTTTAAAGCATTGTGGGTAAATACTTAAGCAATCACAGCTTAAATATTAATGACTATATTGTGTATACGTACTGTCCACTTTCACTGAACTCCTATTTAACGTATATTTGCCGAACTATACATAATGACGGGAAGAATTCTGTGACCCCCAAACATCTTAAATGTTGGCTTTCCTAACTGTGATGTTCTCTCAATCCTCTAATGCTGCCGTACACAGCCGCTGCATGTTTTGCTTTTAGTAAACTGCAGGTCAGTGTGGTTCAGCTTGGATGATTCAGTCAGGAATTAAATTAAATTGGCCAGACAGGAACATTTTTTATTTTTTTTTGCTCTGGATAATACATCTGTGCTTTAAGCAGAATGTTGTGTGTGTGTGTGTGTGTGTGTGTGTGTGTGTGTGTGTGTGTGTGTGTGTGTGCGCGTTTTTATTTTAAATTTTTAATTTTTTGGTGAGCAGCATATAGGACCAATTTCTACACAGTAAAAATGTTGATCTTTTTGTTTTTCGTCTCATCGCTGAGTTGAATCGCACTGAATTATGTTGTAGGCGTAACATTTATTAGTTAGAACATTCATAGCGTCTGTGTGAGACCCTTAAAAAGATCAGATGAGAATGTCCCCACATTGATAGTGATGTTCAATTGTTTTATACCTGGGTTAAAAAAGACTACTCCCTCTATTAAAAAAAAAAAAAAAGCAAATAAGAAAAAGCCCCCAAAAATCACTGATAAAATCTGTTTTTTTTTTATTATCATTACTGAGATTTGATCAAATTAACTTTAGATATAGGCAAAGTATTAAAACGTTTCAACAGTCATCACTTTACAAAGATAGCATGTGTGTGTGTGTGTGTGTGTGTGTGTGTGTGTGTTTGTGTGTGCACCAGCCATTGCAGAGAAGCCGAAGAGACGTTCTGTACTCTGTGACACAATAAGATTATGATCTCAGGAACATAGACAAAGAACGTGGGCGGTTTCTAAAGTTCATCACTGATTACTAACTCACACAGTTTTGTGTGTGTGTGTGTGTCTGTGTGTATGTGCGTGCTAACTGGACTGTTTTTGTGGCATACAAGTGCTTGCAGTGGCACAAAACAAAATGCAAAGAGATAGATAGAAGCACATGGTGGAACATTGGGTATATGTAAAAAACTAATTGTGGTGAGATTAAATGATTAATTTTCTGTGATTAATAAATAATGTTTTTTTTCTATCTTCTTGCTAAACCCAATTAAAATCAGATAATTTTGAGGTAACAAGTTTCATTCACACCCAGTAAACAAAATATCAAAGGATTTTTTTTTTATTTCAGGACTGTAGGTTGTCTTGTCTTTTTATTACTGAGGTCTTTTTAATATCTAATATTGTTGTGTTGACTGGGAAAATCAGTTTTTCATTTACGTAATGTGTTTTAAACTTGCGTAGATGAAGAATTGTATTAAAGGAATCGCTTGTTATTTTTAGTTCGCTCTGCTGCTTGTAGGGTAAGTTTAATGAAACCATTAATCAGTCCCTCGCTTCCCTTTGAGACGCCATGTCACCTATTAAAAATACAAGAGGCATCAAGCTGAACCAGGACTTGTAAATGAGATTTCGTGTGAATGAAGGTGTCAAAGTGACGTTTACAGAAGACCTCAAGCACAGAACAGCGATGAGACTCTTCACCGCAGTAGAATATGTGAATGCTGCAAACATTTTAAAGAAGGCTGCACGTCCATGAATGACGATCCTGGCCGCACTCGTTCCCAAGGACATTTAGTGAGTGGAACGCCATGGAAACCACTGGAAAACTTTGGGATAAGTGCATTAGTGTAGCAGTATATACAGAAAAAAGGAAGATTTTTCTCTCATAACTGTGTTCTGTTATTCTGCAACTTCCAGTTTGAACTCCCCTTGTACTTACTGTATGCCTAATGGGCAGCCGTTTTAATTAAAGGAGACATTCTATTCTCAATGTGGTTGTTGATCATTTATGGTCTGGAAAATTTTAACCAGAAGTCTGAAAAAGGGAAACTAGCATGATCTACTTCAATAATTTTACAAACCGCAGTTTTGCAGAGATTTGCTAATTATGCTTTTTAGAAATATTTAAACAAAAACACAAACTATAACTTAAATTTTTTAATTCAGTGACTTATTTATTTATTCCAAGGTAGGATTTGTCGGTATTGTCATATTTTCCTGCAGAACTAAGAAGCAGTTTAGTTGGTAAGTAATGTGTGTTCAGGTTTCAACACTAATGGTAGATACTGTAGAATGAAGAAAAATCCGGTCCTGATTTTATCCAAGTCATCTAGATGCGATCGAGCGTGCATTTGCGCAACTCAAGCAGATCTCCTTTCCTCACTGTCAGTGGTCCGTGGTGCTCTGACAGAAAAGCGTTACAAGATATTTTGTTAGACGTGCAGAGGTGCTGCTTGTCAACAGGCAAGACAGGCAACTGCTTGGGGCCCCTGACTAACATTTACTTTCCTCTGACTCGCGTCATTTAAAATGTGCTAAAGTTATCAGAAACTCAGGTAATTCACACAGTTTTGCCAGATCAAACTGTAATGTATTCTATATTAGACATATAAGACCTCGAACATAACATTTGAAAAAAAAATGATTACATATAATGCTGTGAATATTATTTTATATCGTTATTGGACTAGCCAGATAGTGGTGTGAATTAGTTTTTATAATATTCAACTTTTTTTCTCATTAAAATACATGATGAATTGGTCAGTTCTTTGTATAGTGTTAGATGTTAAAAAAATCTTTCACACAGTCTTTCATTGTTTTATGCTCTTAATGGTGATTAATAAACTTTAAGGACTCCAGTTATGTTTATTAGTGAATTTCAGCATCAATTAAATTTTTTCCTCAAGAAATATTTATATGTTTTTTACCAAACTGTTGTGGTCCACCTAATCTATATCACATAATTCTGACATTTTTGTTTTAAACCACTTCAGCCCTGTTTATAAAATATGGTGATGAATGCTGGTTGGAGAGGACACCTGCAAATTTTTGCCTTGGGCCCCAACAGACTCTAGAACCTCTACTGACATGTGAAAACTTATGCATTAATGTTAAAACACTGCTACTAACTAATGATCTGATGATTTTTTTTTTTTACTTGCAAAATGTGTATTTATATATTTATATTGGACACAAGTGGGGGAAATTACACTAATCACGAAGCATGTGTTTATTTATATGAATTTCTTATGAAATTAAATTTTTAGAAATATTTTCTTAACCCAAATCAATTTATATGCTTATGTACATTCACACAAATTAAAATGAATTTGTATAAATGAAATTTCAATGATTTGTGTATTTCATTTATATATTTCATTTGACTACATTGTTTTATTTGATTAACAGTTATGTGGGATTTGGGTTAGGCTATAAGGCATGGCTACAAGGGTGTTAGTGTGACAGTTTGAGTAGTATGACAGTCTTATTCAATTCATGTGCCGTTTTTATCAAGTAATTTTGGCAATCCTACTCTCATATGAGTAGGATTGACTGGAATTGTTAAAGGACATCATTCAGTTCCTGCTACAAATTGTTCAGTAACAACACTGGAACTGATAAAAGCGCTATGTGGTTTTGAGAACACATGGAATGTACTGTAAGTTTAAGGGGCTAATTCGAGAGAAAATGGGCAAGGACAGACATGCTTAAACAAGAACTGCTTCTGCTGTGATTGTGATTGACAGAAAGCTCCAAAAAAAATTTCAGGAATTTCGTAGCCTGGTACTGGGGCAACCTAGTCGGACATCATGGACCAGTATTTATAGTGTGCAGATGTTTTTCAATACTGTAGGGCTAACGGGTGAAGAATGAGCAATAAGTCTGTTCAGCTGCCTGAGGAAAAAAAAAACTTTCAATGTGTTAGAGAGAATGATGATGTCCCGTCTGGGTCAGAAAGACCACAGTCAGACCCTCAGGTCTACTCCCAGCCTTTGAGGGAAGGAAGGTCTTATCAGAGGGAAGCAGATCTCCACCTCCCAGCATGAAGCTTTGCTTTAATTATTGCCTCAAGTTCTTGAGATTGTTTAGTGGCATTGTGTGTGTTAAAGCTCCTCCCTTCACTAATGTTAGATCTGGGATATATTTTGGTTCCCATGGTGAATTAGTTTGACGAAGAAAAAAAAGATATGTATTTTTTTTTTATGGGTTGCAATATAGAAATATTTGAGGTTATTTGAGTTAATAAAATATAAATTTTCATACTTGATTGTTTTTTTAATGTGTGTTTCTGGCAGGATGCTTGAGCAGACAGATAAAGGAGGACTCTCAGCTTGACACTCTGTATCTGAAGTCTCTGCAAGGCTTTGTTGCCGTGGTGACATTAGAAGGTGACATGGTCTTCCTCTCGGAGAACATCAGTAAATTTATGGGTCTCACGCAGGTGAAGCTCTTCTTCCTGTCTGTCTGTCACAACTCCAGTATGTCTGTGTGACCATGAGAGAAGTAGTCATGATGCTATAATGTTGTACTGTCATGTTCATTTTTTGGGGTAAATCCTTACAGGTTGAATTAATAGGACACAGCATCTTTGATTTCACACACCCTTGTGATCATGAGGAGATCCGAGAGAACCTCAGTGTCAAATCAGGTGTGTAGTTTTTGAGTTATGGCTCCATTTGTGTTTTGAGATGTGATGTCTGATAACGTTTCATTCTTCCTATCTCTTTGCATAGTCTCAGTAAAGATTCACTTCATGCCTTATGATCATGTATTTCTTACATTTCTCCAGTGGGTCTTTTTATATAATACCTTACTCTTAGCAATAGGCCCTAGATGGTATGATACATTACCTAAGGTAGTGTACTGATATGCACCTTAATTCTGATTTAAGACCGACTTGAAAAAAACCTGAATTTTACCTTCAGTCTCAAACAAACTCACAGTTATTTCATGAACCGCATTAAAAAATTTTTGCACTTATTGTCCATCAAGATGCAAACTTACAGGCAGAATTGATTCATCCATAAGCTATCAATTGGAGTGTTAACGGTATTATAAGTGTGCAAGAATAATCTCCATACGTCTTGGTCGTTATATATACTCTGCACACCAACCATGAAGCCATATGGCTAGGTCCAGTTAGTCATACAGATAGTTTCTGTTAAATGGAGGAGTTAAATTTGTTCTAGATACAAAATACGCTTAAAAGACACCAACTTGATTTAGCTCAGGGGGTCTGCAGAAGCTTCATATGAGTCTCAGCTGAACTTTGCCATGCGTTTTTGCACAGAATGAGGGTTGTGGAATTTGACCCCGATTACTTACATTGTACTCATGCTCCAGGTGACAAACTTCACGGTCAGGGTGATTCTTTGCTTTCCGCCACTACTATAATAGACATTTCTGAACCTTTGCCCTAGGCACTTTTCTAATTAATATTTTTCTATATAGTGTATTTCATATTTCTTCACATTCCAAATATTGAATTTAAATTTTTTTTTAATTTAAATTGTTTAATTTACATTTTGCAATTCTCATATTCTCTTAACTTATATATTTATGTATAGAATTTGTATTATATATAAAAATATAAAATATAAAAGGGCAAATGTTGCTTTTCTTTAACTATATATTTCACAAGCCATACATCTGCTGGAAATTGTTTTAAATTTAGTCTGTTTATAATCAAACTCTGTGGAAAATTCCTAATATATGTTAATGCATTTGCTGTGGGATTCTGAAATAATTGATAATAATGGCTTGAATGTGGCTGTTACGGCCAGTGTATGGCAGGAGACATAAGGAGCTCAGCACAGCGAGAGATTTCTTCATGAGGATGAAGTGCACTGTCACAAACAGAGGACGCACAGTCAACCTTAAATCAGCCGGCTGGAAGGTAGGCGCATTCCGTTTGCAATACTTAAATACACACATAAACACAGTTCTTTGTACATGACCGTGATAGTTGATGAACCTCAGTCTTTTTGCTATTGTATCCAATATACCATGTCTCTTCTTGCAGGTGCTGCACTGCACAGGGCATTTAAAAGTGTACCCCAGCCGACGCCCTCATATTTTGTGTGGATTTGCTGAGCCCCCACTGACATGCCTAGTAGTGTTGTGTGAGCCCATCCCTCATCCGTCCAGTGTGGACACGCCAGTTGACGGCAAGACCTTCATGAGCCGACACAACATGGATCTGAAGTTCACCTACTGTGATGAGAGGCATGTAGCACTCTTGACTATTCCGGCAGCTGAGTATTTCAGAAACTGCTGAGTATTAAGTGTTTCAGAAACTGCTGATCGTCTTGGTTGTTCATGCAGAACTGTCACTAGAAGTTACACAGAATGGTGAGAAAAGACAAAAAAAATGTAGGTGGCAGTTTGGCAGGCTGGACTGGAGAGGTTGGAGAACAACCAGAATAGCCAGGCGGGTTTGAGTTGAGATGAAGGCTATAGCAACTTAATCAATAGTGTTTACAACCATGTTGAGCAAAAAGGCATCGCAACACAAGTCTTGTGGAACCCAGAGTGGTCTTCTACTGAGATGTCGAAAAGTGTGCATAGTAAATAAGCTTTTAAGTACCATAAAAAGCAGTATTTCAACCGCAGTCAAATAAAGCAAGGGTAGCGTCTCAAAACCAACAATATGCCCTTCACTGACATACATGTGTATAACTCACAGTGTTATTTTAACAAGCGGGAAAAGAATTACAAAAATAACAGAGGAAAAAAAACTCCAAAAAGAATGAAGGAGAGAAGGATTTATTTTCTCAGAAAACAAAAAGTCCCAATTGTCAACAGTTGGCGCTAAAGAGGGAAAGGCATTTACTTTGGCTTCTCCTGTCTTGTTTAGTGAGCTGATTGCATGTCCTGTCTTTCGCCAGCATGTATTAAGAGCCGAGTCTAGATTTGTAAATGCTTGCCTTTTTTCGCTTTTTTTTTTGTTTGTTTGTTTGTTTTTTTACTTTTGTGGAATTTGGAGAATATTTATGCATGTTGTACCAAAGCCCTAAAAGCTTTGACTACACTTAGACCGTAAAACATCTGTATACATTATAGGATGTGGATATAAAAATGTAGAGTTAGGATTTTCTGATTTCTTATAGCAAATTTGGGGTTTAAAAAGGCTGAGTCAAGTATGTAACACTCTTTTGCAGTGTGAGAACGCTGATGGGCTACACCCCAGAGGATTTAATGGGGCGATCTGTCTATGATTTCTACCACGCACTGGACATGGACAATATGACCAAGAGCCACCAAAACTGTAAGAACATATTTCAACCATTATCTACTGTATATGCATTTAAATCTTAAAGTACTATATACATGACCAGTATTTAATCTTACTCTTCATCGTGTATCATGTGTCCTAAAACTAACTGGAAATCATAAGCTGTTTCCTTTCCAAGAATGCACAAAGATCTTGACCAAAGTGACCCTTTAGTTGGCAGCAATCCATGTTTCTTATCTCCTAGAATAGGTTAGATAACTGTCTTGAAATCAGGCTTCCCTGGACATGAGGCACTTCCCATGCACCCGCTGACTGAGGGAAGCAGATGTCCAGCTTGCATCTAGGAATTGTTGAGTTATTTATAAGCTCAATGGTTATTGCATTGCACTGTTTGTTTACGTAGCAGATGCCTCAGTGCAAATGTTCCACTCTGGGCCAATAGCATGAAATGTTTATATAATGGATTTTATGGCTTTACTCTGTAAAGTACTTCAGGATTTCAAAAAATGCACAGTTAAAAACATTGGCACTTGGATAAATTAGTTGGATCAAGTGATTTGTTTATAGTGTGCTCCAAGTCAGAAGGGTTTACAGTGTGTTCCTAGTCATAAGGGCTGTCATGTGCCCTTTTTATGTTTTGTCCACAGTGGAGTTTGGTATGTGCAACCTGACCCACACATGTATTCAGCTTGGACCTTTCCACATCTATTAACACAGCCTATGGCACTTTCTCTATGCCTTGTCCATACCTTTACAGATACTTTAGCTGAAATAACGTATGGTATGTGTATAGTACCTTGGCTTTGACGTGGGCCAAATAGGGATGGCTAAACAAAAGGGTCGAGTCATCATCAGAACAGCAGGTTTTTTGGGGTGTTTTGGGTATGCAGGTTATCACTTTACAAAAGAAGACCAAGGAAGCACAACCACTACACTAACAACGGGTTCATGGGAGTCCAAGGCTCACTGGCTATGATAGACAGAGCTTGCTGTATTGGAGACTCTATAGCCACAGTGCAGTCAGAGTGCCCAAGCTGACCCAGTGGGCACATGAGCCTGATGTAGAAATGAAAGAAAGTTGCGAGGCTTTTTGAATTATGTCATCTTTTACAAAATGTGGAAGGCTGGTTACATGTACATTAGCTACCTGGGGAAGAGATGGCACCAGACTATGGAAGCAACATTCTACTGGGAAACCATGGGTAGTGGCTTTCATGTAGATCAACCATTTAAATAAATATTGTTGCAGACCAAGAACAGTCCCTTATTGCAACAGAATTCCCTAATGTTTCTTTTATCAGGATAGTGTGCCCTGCCACAATGCAAAAATTGTCAGTGAATGGTTTGAGGACCATGAGAAAATGTTTACTTTTGTTTTTACCAAGTGTGAACTTGGCCTCCCCAAATGTAATGTTTCACTTTTGTTAGGCTATTCCTCTCTGCTAGGGGACTGACTTTTAAACCAGACAACATTTTTCTGTTCTCTCATTAAAAATGAGTGTACCCTTTATTCAGGTTTATACAAGGCTTGTCAACTCTCAACTGCTTATTATATGGTTGCTATAAAAACATGCTATTATATGACTGCTATAAATACTACCCTATAGCATGTCATGTGTGATATTAGAGTTATATTTATTTGAATTTATTAGATTAGTCATTATTTAATGCTATTCTGTCACCAAAAATGTATTGTCACGAACGGCTCTTGTGTACAAGAGAGCTAAAACAAAAAGAGTCTGTCATTATCTCTCTGAAGTTTTATGCATTATTATTAACCCATTACAAGGCAATAAAGATAGTCAACAGTTATCTTTAGGATTTACAAATTCTGCAAGTCAGTTTAGCTAAAAAATTTAATACATATGCTATATCAATAGCAGAATTTAAAGACTTCTGTTTATATGCAAAAACAAAGCCACTATGCATTCTCTCAAAGGTCTTTTCATATATTTCAGAAATTAGAATTCATTTATGAATTTATGAAAAAAATTATGTCTAAATTAAAAATCACAATTTCATTCCCCTTTATGCATATATTACCTGTGCGTCTTGTTCCTTTTAAGTCATCAAGTTGTATGGCTTCTCTTATAAAATCATCAACAGTTAATGTTACATTAACATTACAATAAGTAAAGTTAAAGTGATTATTAATTATATTTCCATTTCCCCATCTACTATAACAGGTAACACTAAGTTTAGTGTTTTTTTCCCCTGCTAAATATATTCTTAATTATATCTGCAAGATGTGAGTCATAAGGAAATCAGCTAATTCTATTTCAGGACTTATTGCAATTTCTAATCAGAATAATGCAGTAATATTTTATACAGTATATATATATATATACAGTATATATATTTTAATGTAGACACTATATGCTTTTCTGATTGTTGTACACATTACATTACATTACAATACATTAAATGTGTTAATTTTTAATAGCTGTTGATTAATAACAATTTTATTGTTCATAAATAACTACATTATTATAAAGTTTATAACTTTTCCATGAATAGACACATTAAATCTTTCAAAAGCTGCAGTAAAATTTTGACTCTACCTTGTATAAACTGTGATAAGCCCAGTCTGTGTGGTTTTGTTGCCATACATTTTTTTTAGCTTGCAGTTATTTTCCACTTCCACTTAGACTTAAGGAAGGAAGGAAAGATTGAGGGAGGGAAATGGGGGGTGGGGGGTGGGGGTGGAGGAATGAGCATTTCGTATGAATGGAAAGTGAAGCTAAATATTTTAGGGAAAGTTTTTAAAAATTACAAACTTCCCTCTTAACAAGGTAAAAGAGGTCAGTGCAGCTTGAACTTGTGCAGCTTAAACTTGTGAGACGTACAGTACTATAAGAAAGAACTGTAAGAATCAAGAGACCAGTTTAAATGCTGTCATCATCACCTCTATGGACTTTCAAGGTCAATTTCATTTTCAATTATTATGAAAAGATTCCTTACTTCCTCCACTATTTATTGATCATATGCTAAATTGTGACAACTAAGCTACACCTGCCTGCAGATACTAAACTAAAAGCCTTTTGTGAAGGTTCACATAAAACATAATTGATAATGACTATTTTTGTGCAGTGTGTGCTAAGGGCCAAGTTGTGAGCGGCCTTTATCGGATGTTGGCTAAGCATGGTGGTTACGTATGGTTGGAGACACATGGCACAGTCATCTATAACAGCCGCAACTCTCAGCCACAGTGCGTCGTGTGCATTAACTACGTCTTAAGGTAAAACTTCATATGCTTCATAAGGGAAAATATTTGGCTGCCATAGAACCAACATAATATGCAGTATGTTGCACCATAACCTATGCTGCTATATATAAAAATAATATAATGAAAGTACATGCAATTGACAAAGCCTGTTTAGTGTTCTAACATTATCTCAAATGCGTTTACTGTTCTGTTTTAGTGATATCGAAGAGAAGGCCGTTATGCTCTCCATTGACCAGATGGAGTCGTTTTTCAAACCCCGAAACATGCTGGCCAACAACGAAGTATTCTGCCAAGGCTCTCAAACATCTAACAGGCCCCTCTTTCCCAAATTCAAGGAGGAACCTGAAGAGATTCCCCAGCTCGTGCCAACACCAGGAGAAGCAATCATTGCCATGGACTTTGGTCAGAATTCCACCCACCGCTACCTATATCCCCATAACAACTTCTCCCTGTACTCCACCCTATCCTTTGACAGCATGTCCACTCCCCTTCTGCATGCATGAACTCATTTATTAATCTCAGTGTTTACTGTTTTCTACCTCAGAACCACAATACGCACATGCGGTGCCCATAGTCATCATGAGCTTTGCACTGGCAACCTTTGTAAAGTAGCATGCTTGTAGCTTGGCTTTGCAGCAGGGTACGCATTATATCAAAATAATTTAATATTTCTGCTCTGAAGAAAATAGTGTCTTATTCAGCATAGCATGGGCACATTAAATATTGATTATAAACATGAAAATGATTGTTTCTTTTAAATAAATGTTTGAATTAATATTTCCCTGGTGTAAACAATCGCTTTTTATAATGCTTGGGTGCTGGCGGCGTGTGTCATCTTCTGTGGGGTCTGGGCTTTAATGGATATGCACTTTCATGTATTATCATATTACTGCATGCAATGAAAAACAAACTGATTTCTCTTTTGTCTATTTTAGATGAAACCTTGGGAAAGTGTGTGGTCTCATTTTTCCTTTCCATTCTCACACTCTCATCTTCCATTCATAAACATATATTGGGCTGGATCCCTAACATTTTCAACTAACATTATGATAACTAAGGGTAGGCCAAACGCAAAGGAATTGATATAAAGAAATACTTTCAGCGTTTTTAAGTCTTGATTCTGAAGCTTTTGTGTGATCACCACAGACAAGAATTTTGCTAAGAAAACATGAAATGTATAATTGAAATTGTCTAAGGAAATGATTCAAATTTAGAAGTATATAATGCTTATAATTAAAATAATAATAGTATATAATAATAATAATAATTTTAAACTAGAAACTAGAAGGTGAGGTTTCTTAGTAGGTGCTCTGAGTTTTCCTGAAAAGTAATTAAATTGAATAGATTAATACACAATACCTTTATATAATTAATGCAAGTTTTCTACACTTATTTTTTATTACTTCATATTTAACGTTTAATCATGTACCAGAAAGCTGTCTTCGGACTTCATTATAGGTGAATCATGAGTTTTTCTAAATTCTTGTCCATATTATCCACACTTACTGTACACCACAGACATTAGTATGTAAAATGTTAGACTCTTTGTATAACACTTTACAATTCTGTGGATGTATCGACAGGCAGGCAGCACATCATATAATGTTTCGGACAGCATTCAGCTTTTATTCAGTGACATCAGCTATATCATGCATGTTCTGCACTTTGCACATACAGGAAGTCCAGAATTTGAAGCTCCTCCTACCTTCTACAAATCTCCAAGTCAGGCTTCAGTCGATAAGCTGTGGGAAATTGAGTCTTCACAGCAAAGTCCTGACAGCGGCCTGGCGTCATCCAGCTCACCGCCATCCCTGAGCAACAGCAGCAGCTCCACTGTATGTTCCTTCTGTGTCCCAAATATCCACCTAATGAATGACTTTCAGGATTGTGTTGTCTTTTAAAGCTGGTTGCGTACCCTCATGACGGCATTATGTATAATTAATTATCATGTTGTCTGCTTGTGGTGTGCAGCCGGACATTGTAAGAGGAGGTTACTATGGAAGTGAGAAGACTGCGCTGAAGGTTGAGCTGACAGAACGGCTTTTCGAGCAGGACACTGGCAATGAAGTGAGTCCATTACAAATTTAGGCACAAAACTATAGTCTGTCTGAGGTGCCACATATACCAGACTATTTAGATACTTGAAAATGACACTTGCTATTTACGGTAGCTAAACAAGTAGTCACGAATAAACAATATTTTTCTAAAATGGCTAGCAGAAAAGTGATTAAACTAAATGGGGGAAGACAAGCAAGTTGTGCATTTGTCACTAGTGTGAATATCTTCATCATAGGCAGTGGCGGCCGGTGCAAAAAAAAAAAATTTGTGGGGGGGGGGGCGCAAACAAAATTAAAATGAAACTTTTAATATTCGCCTGTAAATAGCCATTTATCAAGTAATTGCGCATTGTTACTACTAGTATAAAATAAAGTCCTGACTCGCATCGCATCCAGTCAGCAGCTCCGCTTGCCATAAGAAGTGCTGGAAAAGACTCGTTGAGAATGGTCCAATCACATGAGCCCAAATATTTAAAAACGATATTGATTCGCTAAGAACAAAAGAGGGAGGGTTCAGGGCGCACAGCGCTGCGACCCAGGATGATTTGACAAAATCCAATCAGAGCTCAGCCTCAGGTCACGTGCTTTTCAAACGTTTACGTGCCTACATAGACACTCGTTTGTCCGGCGCCCCGCGTACACGAACACAAATGGACGTAATACCGTTTAGATTTTTTTTTATTGCAAATAAATTATATTAAGAAATACAGCGGAATTTTGTGACTAAATGACTTTATTTCGTTATTAAAATAAATAATTATTATGTTAAATAATTACATGTTAAAGGAGCATTCTTCTCTGTCTAACTTTATATTAATTTCATAGTCTGAAATGAGTTTAAAAAAATGTGAATAAATATTCAGGATATTTTCGCTGAGATTTTGTGTTCAGCTTCATATCGGAATTTTCTAGGTGAACCTTGACATGCTTTGTGAGTTAATAGAAACCATGTGTGTGGGACTGTGGTCTCTTTAGTAGGTAAATGAAAACCTAGTCGCTTAACATTATGTAACAACCACACTGGATTTTGGCCTCTTACTTATTGCTTTCTTATTGTTACTTGACAAAGATCTTAAAAATAGCTGTCTCATACATTACGTTTTCTGGTAAAATTATGTTCTCTCTCTCGGCTTGATAATTTTCTTACTATCAATGTTTGCATCTCTCTTCTGTATATTATAAATGTGATGGTTTTCAATCAGTCATCTAGGTAATTTTAAAATGTCTACCAATATTTGTGCTGTCTGGATGTGTGTCTAGAGGAGAATGGAAAAAGAAATGAATGACATTTTTTATTTATTTATTTTTTTTTTTTTATAGCAGTGGGACTTCAGTGATCTGGACCTGGAGACTTTGGCTCCCTACATCCCCATGGATGGTGAGGACTTCCAGCTCAACCCCATAGCTCAGGATGAGTCCTTATCCGGTTCCAGCTCAAACCTTTGTGCCCAGCCTCAGTGCACGTTCAGCAATGTGACGAGCCTTTTCCAGCCTTTGACCCCACTCACCTCTGAACACAAGAATTGCCCGAGCCCCTACCCTGAGATGCCACTTATTCCTCCTTACCAGTCTTCTTCAAGTATCCCACAGTCAGGCATGTGCTTTGATCACATTACTCTGGCTAACAATTTCAAGCGCAAGAGACAGGATGAATTTGTTTCTTCCTGTTCGTTTCCAGATATCCCTCAGGTAAGGTTCATGGACATTTCATATGTTGGTTTAAAAATAACAAATGTTCACACGGTTGCCCAAATTAATGCGTTTCTGTCTGTGTTTGAAGTGTATTAAGCAGGATGGAGTAAGTCGCAGTGAGTCAGTAGACAACATGTGGAAGCGAATGAAAACAGCAAACACAGATGGGTGTGCCTTTTCAATCAGGAAACCCCCTGATCCCAGAGGTCCATACATACAAAACTGTTTCTAAATATGCATATTTTTGTTTTGTCTGCCTTTCGTTCCATAACATTTGATGTGCTTGATTTTGTTTCCCCTCCAGATCCCTTCTCAGCTGGGCAAGTAGGTAAGAATTCCCAACCTATTCGATGTCGGCCTCCTCCAGATCCCAGGATCTCTGGAGAGATCAAGCAGCCTTTTACTGAGCGCTTCTGTTCTTCAGTGTACAATCACTATGGCATGGCATCTTCCATAAAACAAGCAGGTTGGTAGTGTAAGATTCCTTAATGGATGCATTTCTTTCATTTTATACAGTTACTTATATATACAGTAGTTGAAAGAGGATACAGGACAAGTATTTACTGGCAGTTTTGGGATTTTAACTCGCAACTTCCAAATGCTGCCTCATAGTCCTAAATAGCCCTAAATGACCTCACCTTGAATGCATGTTGTGTCCCCTAGGACTTACAAATCGATTGCTAGGTCCTTCCTATGACCCGTACTGCCTGGAGGAGCTGACGCAATATGACTGTGATGTGAACGTGCCGTTGCAGGGAAATCTCCACCTGTTGCAGGGCAACGATCTGCTCAAAGCTTTAGACCAGTCCGCATAGACTATTACGTATTTAAGTTCCACCCAGGCTGGGTCTCTCCGTTCATTATGTGCCTACTACATAAATGACTGTCTTATAACAGTTATCTTTCCAATTGCATATATCTATGATTTTACAATACAGAATATCCATAATAGTCTGTCACACCTGTTTCATATAAACTCTATGAAATGTGCATTTTATTGGTTATGTAATAGTCGTCACTATCTCATTGGGTATTAATATCAGTTAATAATGTATAACTTGATTTGCTTTAGTTTTAGTGTGCATATCATGCTCACATTCAGATATACTATACTGAGTAATTTGTTTAAGATGGTGAAGATTAATATTTGTATTACTGGTGCAATTTTCTCACTTCTCTTTTACTTACCTACAAAATATATGTTCTCATGTAAGTTTTGATGTGACAAAGAAAAATGCAGTTATTTAGAAGTAACTAAAACATTCTTATTAAGGGTTTGGGGTATATTAAAAAAAAGAAAAAAAATTGTAAAATTGAAAAATTCCAGCTGCAAATCTTCATGGAAAATGTAATCATGAATGTGTTTCACAATTTGGATCATTTGTATAATACGCATTTCTTACTTCCTTTGTGTCTCAGTCCCTCTTTTAAATTGCCCAGTCTACTTAAACGATTGTGATGCTACTGTGATGCAACTGTGATTTTGCATATCTCTCCTGTACATCATGTGAAGCACTTTATCTAGAGCGCATTAAAATGGACCCATTTCTGCACAGACCAAATACAAGAGAACATAACATTATACAATTTTGCAAGTGGTGCTTCATTCCTGAGCATCTCGTCAACTAAATACCACTTTAACTATTATCAAACAACTGTTCATTCTTTCTGTCCTATACATCACACCAGGTTCACCAATGTTATCCGAACAGAGTTAAAGTTATATATTCTTACACATGTAGATATATACGGTGTATAGAGGTGGTGCTGATCCGTGCCTAGGTACCTCATCTTGTGTACTCTAGTAGAAACTGTAGCTTTTCTCCTTTTTTTGTGTTCTTAATGCGGTTTAAAGTTAAATGTATGATTAGCTCAAGCTAATGTATATAAACTCCATTTGATACTATGGAGCTCTTATATGTCTCATTAGTAGACATCAAAAAGGAACTCAAAGACTGCCAGTGTTTTTCAAAGGAAAGGTGATCATAAATATGCATGAAACAGTGGCATATAGTCACAATAATAATTGTTTTTAACAGTTCCACTCTAACTATGTAGCAGTTTGGTTTTTTTGAACGATGAAAGATAACTGAATATGTATTCAACACATGGCCTTGTAAGCTATATTAACTCATGCACATTTTAATGATGACTGTAGTACCTGGTCAGTATTTATTTTTCTATTAATAGTCATATTACTGAGAAAGTCTTGCTTAAATGTTGCTGATGTTCATGATTATTTTGTAATGCCTTTCATAACAAAAAATACGCACACTACTCTCTCTCTCTTTCTATATATATATATATATATATATATATATATATATATACACACACACACACACATACGCACACATATATAGTTGCTTTCATCGAATACTTCTTCAGATTATACTTACTGTCATGTGTTACATTAATTCATTAATTTGTAATTTATTAAGTGTGTCCATTTACTGAATATTTGCTGTCAGTACAATTGATGACGTAGACAAGAAACTAGCACAGAGTTTAGGACAGACAGGGTAAATCAATTGCGAAGTGAAAATCCTTACAATGCAATGTTACTTCATTGTTCTCTGAAGGGGGAGCCACTTTTTTTTTTTATGTCAGGAAGCCTAAGATAAAAAATGAAAAATAGTGATATTATGAATTGCCTACCTATCAAGATGTTACTCTCTTGTTTCTTTTACTCAATGTAAAGAAGCACTTTGTTGGGCTCTTTTTGGTAATAAAAGGAGTAGTCAGTAAAATCTGTTTCTGTCTCTCTTTTTTTTTTTTTAATATTAATGATGGTTATTATCCAAAAATATATAATATTAACTACAATTGGTAGATCCTGACTCTGAAACCAAACTAAAACCCGTAAAATATATTTTGGTGTATAATATGGAGGTTACATTAGTAATTCTACCCAACACTGTAATTGACAGTGAGCATTACTGCCTGTGAATATGTGATCAGCACATGGAAATTCAATAGTAGCATCTCAGTTTGTGCTGATTATACAACCAAATGAACCATCGTTTCCTCAACTATAGACATAAAATTTAAACTTAAGCCACCGTTGAAGTCATATTGACGTCTAGTAACAAGTAGAACAGGATCTAGTGAAATGCTGCACACATGCTTTTTGCCCACAGAGCTTTTTGCATACCTGAAATGGGGAATTTAACAACAGGGTTTGCAATTTTAAAAGACCAAAGAGAGGTAAAAAATAAATAAATAAATAATTGAAATTTATGAAAGAAATGAATACAAATCATGTTTAAGAATACAAATACAGGCAATTCCCAACCCATAAGAATTTTTATGCAATATCTCAATCTTATAACAACATACAGGCAATTTCTTATTTGTCTTACCGAATATGCTTAAGTTTAAAGAACCCTCAACAAAGTTTTGTAAATGTATTTTTTTTTTTAAATAAAAATGTACCCTTTAGTAAATACTTTGCTGAAGTACTTTGGCAGCAATTAGGCTCTTGAGTTCGAATGTCTCAATCCCTTTAAGGAAGGAAATCATCAGTGTACCAGCCTAGATTTAGTGATTTAGAAAATAAATACATTTTAAGGTTTACAAGGGCTTTGGGTTTTGGACTTTTGGATAAAATTCTAAATGGTAGTTACTTTAGCTGTTTTTTTTTCATTATTATGAATTTATAAAAAATAATTTCAACAGAACATTTATAATTGTCAAGCATACTGTGTGGTTAGCTTTCATTGGTACTTATAACACTCATGGTGAGTTTAATTAATCTTGTGTGATTCTGTTTTAACAGATTATTAACAGAGATTATCTTTGTTTGACAAACATTTTATTTTTTTATTCATTTATTTTAGTGGCACAGTGTGTGGTAGTTTCACACGATGAAGTGTCATTCACTTGCGTTTCCTAAGGACGTTTCAGCGAAACGGTAGAGATCAAGGATCACAGGTGACATTCCCTCTATAGGATACAATTATTAACTTTGCAGTGCATTTGAAAACTGACCCTCTGTCATTTTTTTTCTCTTACTTTTGTGATATATAACACAGTGTGTTGCACAATGTGGTAAAATATTAATAGATATTAAAATATTAATCCACATGACCATAGAAAATGTGTTAGAAATGTATGCCACACTGTCTCCCATTGTAGTAACACCGTTTTGAACGTTAATGTCAATCTGATCATTAACTGTTGTCTTTTTTAAGTAACAATGTTTTAATATAAAAAATCTGAAAATTCAGAAGTCAAACACACTAGATTGTTTTCTATACAACACCATGTGAATATTCAAGATCAGCAATGTCTAAGCCGCCCAGACAAACCAGAAAACTAAAGTTCTTCAGTTCTTATAATTCCCCATTTTGATCGTGACCTGAACTGAAACTCATGACCATGTCTGCTTTCTTTGTTTTTGCACTTATAACTCAGGGCTACAACGCAAAGCTGTAGCGCTCAGTTAGTCATTTCACTAAATTCATTTAAACAAAGCCATGCTGCACCAATTACTTTAAACTAATGTATGATATACTGTATATTAAAACTTGATATTCTCTATAGATGTTTTGTCTGATTGATTCTATTCTGAATTAAGTGCTCATTTTTATTAATCATGGCATTTGTTTAAAAAAAAAAAAAAAAAAAACTAAGCTTAGTAAACAGAGCTGTTCTTTCTCACGAAAGCTATGAAGGCCAGCCACGTTCTCTTATTCTCAGTGGAGCACACAGACGTCTTTAAGAGGTGCAGGGTCTTCGCAGCGGAACACTGTTTTCCATGGCCAAAAGGAAAAATCACTATCAACACATGACTTTGAGCAAATAGTAATGTATTTTTTTTATGTTTTCTTGTGTGGCACACCACTCCAGGTGAAGAAAGCTGAATGAAGGCAAAAGAACCCTTCTCTCCATTCCTACTGTGGCCTGCAAAATGACGCATGATAATATTTAATATAACAATCAAAGAGTAGATTTTTCAAAAACAGGAAATTCCCATTCAGTTGTTTATCCCAATGGTCCCATATAATTATGGGACTCTGGGTATAATGTCTTATACAACAAACTCAGCTGTTATGTCCAGATATGTATCATATTTTAGCACAAATGTGAACCCTACTGCAGAGTTTTATTCCAATATAGAATAACACTCTATTTCAAATATTTTGTACTTAACTACAATGCATCCAGAAAGTATTCACAGTGCTTCACTTGTTCCACATTTTATTGTTACAGCCTTATTTCAAAATTGATTAAATGATTTTTTTTATTCTATAAACAATACCCGTAATGATAGTGTGAAATAAGTTAATTTGAAATCTTTGCAAATGTATTACAAATAAAAAACTAAAAACATTTTTAAAAAGTGCATCCTCTTTCCACTGATCATCCTTGAGATGCTTCTACAAATTGATTGGAGTCCACCTGTGGTAAATTCAGTTGGTTGGACATGATTTGGAAAGACACACACCTGTCTATATAATGTTCCACAGTTAACAGTGCATGTAGGAGCACAAACTAAGCCATAAAGCTTAAGGAAATGTCTGTAGACCTTTCAGACAGGATTGTATCGAAGCACAGGTCTGGGGAACGGTACAGAAAAATTTCTGCAGCATTGAAAGTCCAGATGAGCACAGTGGCCTCCATCATACATAAATGGAACAAGTTTGGAACCACCAGGACTCTTCCTAGAGCGGGCTGCCTGGCCAAAGTGAGCGACTGCGTGGGGGAACGGCCTTAGTCAGGGAGGTGACCAAGAACCCGATAGTCACTCAGAAAAGAGCTCCAGCCGAGCGAGGAGAACCTTCCAGAAGAAAACCCATCTTGTAGCATCATTCTCAAAAAGACTTGAGGCTGTAATTGGTTTCAAAGGCGCTTCGGCAAAAAAAGATTTGTTTTTCATGGTCTGAGAGTCCTTCAGGTGCCTTTTGGTAAAGTCCAGGTGACGGTCATGTGCATTTTACTGAAAAGTGGCTTCCGTCTGGCCAGTCTACCATGCAGGCCAGATTGGTGGAGTGCTGGAGAGATGGTTGTTCTTCTGGAAGTTTCTCCTCTTTCCACAGAGAAAAACTTGGTCATATAATATAATGCATATCTCGATCACTGTCTAGCAAACTGGTAACAGAATCATGGGCACCCAAGTGGTCACCCATGCCCATCCCACAGAAAAGCCAATCACTAAAGTGGCACAATTTTAAAAACTGGCAAGGTGATCAATGAAAGAAAAGCATCAGAACACCCAGTGCACAACAGGCAAAGAGCCCAGGGCCACCATCCCAGCCTCCGAAATCCCCAGAAGAAAGCAAACCTAAAACCATTTACCATTAGAGTAAGTTTTGTTCCTGTTAATAAATAATGTGTGCTGATCTCCTTGGTGCTTTGGAGTAGTCTTGGCAATTAATGACAAAATTCTTGACTTGAACTTTAAGGCAAGATACTAATTAACTCAAAATGGCATATGCAAACTGATTTCAGGATTTTATTTTTAGAGCGAAGAAAATTGCATTCAGGTTGCTCACACACTCATTGTGTACACCATCCAGTACGTTCTCTATATATGTTATCCCGGGTGAGTTGGTTTTATTTTTGTAAACTGCTTATTCATTTTCTTTTTCTCTAATCTATCAGTAGACATAACTTTTCCTTATTCTCTAACTTTAGAGTATATTTTTATAGATGAAACCATTGCAAACTGGAAATTGAAAGAACATGTAGAAGTACAGTAGGCTCGATTATATTATTTTTTTGTTGGCTGCCAAGATATACGTTTTTACAGTGTTCGGTAAATGAAGCATCATGTACTGGAACATCTGGTTGTGGCTAAAGTTCAGTGGATTTTTTTCTGCATAGTTTTGAATGATTGCAGTTTTTTTTTTCTGACAACATAAAAAAAAATCAGCTCATCAAGATGAAAGGATTTAAACGAAATGCTAAGAAATATCGACTGTTGTGCTACTTTACTTTCACTTCCTGTAATTCTGCATGTTAAAATCTGTGGAAAACAGTATTCACGTAAAAAAAAGAAGAAAAAAAGATAACATGGACGAATACAATTTGATGTCGTTTTTCGTTACAGTTATAAACAGAGCTTACATTTCACTATTCACATTGGCAGTTACTCGGGACACAAGAGAAACCTGCCTGTGATTACATCTGGGCCCACCATCTTGCGTGACCTCTGAATGACTTTTTGACCTGAGTTTATCAGGGAAGTCATTCTGCGGCCTTTTTCTGTGGCATGTGTAATTATACTAAGCTGTGAATGGAACACGGCTACAACTGTGATTCGCCAGTTAAAGCATGATTCAAGAATTCTCTGATCTGAATAGCAATAAAAAATCATTACGAGGCCGAACCTCTCATTTACGCTGATTAAGTTATAACTGACTTCACGTCTACAGTGCTACAGTATGTGATGTTGTCTCTCAGTTAAGCCGATGCTGTGTTATATACACAGAAGAAAAACCCACACTGACCACAGTTTCCGGTAGCGAGGCACACGACAGGAGCTTTCTCGTGGGAACTTGTTCAACTCTTTGCCTTACAGCCTGCCCACACTTACACATTTCTGTCTGTTGTATGTGTCATTTCTTTATGTATGTAGTAAATCTGTGGATGTGCTGGTCTGTCTCTGTGCACCCGATCATGATTATGTAATAAATCTCTGTGTGAAATTCTTTGCGTTAAGCGTAATGTGGTCATGTCTTCCAGGTTTTATAGCACTTACCAGGTAATCTGTTGAACTCGATAAGAGTCTCTTAAGAACTTAATGCAGGATGCTGAGGTATAATTCGGGGTCCCGAGTAAGAGAGAGAGCACGTTAAACAGCATTCATTTTACTGAAAACCAATCAGTTTTGTGTGACGGAGGGATAGATTATATTCCTCTTCATAATTAATCACCAGCTAAAAACTCTTCACTAAGAAATGTATGGTTTAAAGCTTTTTATTCTTAGGACACAGAGAGGAGTCAGGTGACACTGAAGCGGTGAACCAGTTCGTGTCCTGGTCCAGTGTTCAAAGTAAAAGACTCTATTTTACAGACTGTAGATATGATTGACAACCCCCAACAAGGGACATGTGGCTCTTGACGATATTTTCCAGTGTTTACCTCTATCACCTACCACCAGCGCGTTATTCGATCTGAAGTGAGGATCATTGGCTGTGACTACCCCTCCCTCACTAACCTTCATGATAGCAGAGCCAAGAACAGTGCAGTTAAGACTGTCTCTGACCCCTTTTACTCCTCTCACCCCTCTCACCCATGCTTTAAACCACTTCCTTGAAGGGTGAGAAACCGACCCATGATACCAAAAATGTCCAGAAATAGAGACGGTTTGGTTTTTCCATTGAGCTGTAGCCATGCTCTAGACAAATTTCATTAACACACACTATTGTATATTCACAGCTAGTGCATGTCACCTTTTGCACATAGTGTTAGACTACATGCAGTATATATTACATATACTGTAGTTAGAATCAATATGATGATCCAATGTTGTTTCAACCCATTTTTTTTTCTGTACCCATGGATTTGTTTCAGTTTAGTCTCTGTTTATCAAGCAAAGTGAGATACTATGTAAGTGAAATTCTACAGTACTAGACCAAACATTCCTCTCAGAGTCTCAATCTATTATCTGGTGACTGAAGGATATTTGGCGCCCTCGTCTGGCCTAAACAATATAAGCAACAACTTACTGCTCATCACAAGAGCTCAGAGAATCAAGTGTGGTTGCAGCTTCTCAAGGCATTTCTATGAAAAAGATGCAGAAAACAGTTGGGTTGAATATTACAATTATAACTAAAACTGTTATTGTTACAATCTGAAAATGTCTAAAATTTGGATTTAACATTGTAGTACATTGTAGTAGAGTGGAGACATATAAATCTTTACTAAATTACAGGGATAATATGTGTGTGTATATATATATATATATATATATATATATATATATATATATATATATATATATATATATATATATAATGTTTCCTCTTAAATAAAAAAAATGTTTGTCTTTGCATATTGATACAGAGCAAAATTTCAAGTGTTGAAAGTGCAATTAGAATGCATAGTTAAAACCATACAGTGTTTATATAAAGATCCAGCTGGACTCATATGAGCTCTTTTGACATTTGGCAGACACCCTTATCCAGAACGACTTAATAAAGTCTCACAATTGTGGCATATTTCAGGATTTGGGTGAATAGTGATCACTGAAAGAGCCTTACACAAGTCAACAGCTCTGGTATGTCAGTGGGGGAATAGAGCGTGTGTCCAATGGAAATAAGTGTCAAGTTTCTCTCTCTCTCTCTCTCTCTAGTATATAATAATAAGACTGTTTCTGTCTTCTTGATAATGATTATTCGATCTCCTTTTTAAAATCTGGTTTTATCTTGATTACGTTTTAGCGCTTTTCAGTCATATACTGATTTTTATAATCCTATGTTGATTCATATTTGGTGTTCTATACAAAAATTGTGTTTTACTGTAAAATTACATATATGATGTTTTAATGATGTGACTAATGATGTGTTGACTATGGCTAAAGAGGCCATTAGTCCCATGTGGGCTTGCTACTAAGTGCTGATTTTCCTTACACTGAGAATAACAGTGAGTAGGATGTTGTAATTAAACACTGCTACACCAAACAAACACTCTCCCCAGGAAATATATTGATGAAAGCCCTTATTTGACACATACAGGAATCATCCAATCAAATATTGTGTGTGGAGTGGGTCAAAGCTCTGTAATTTATTGCCTCCCCACCTCCCCCCTCATCCAACCACAGGGTGGGTGTTGTCTGTGCGTGAGCCAATGATGTGCTCACACTCCCCTCAGTGAAACATAACCATGATAAAATACAGCCCTAGTGACAGGCTACTGAACATAAGGGCAGAGTGTAGGGGAGGAAAAAAACAAAGCATGATGGGAGTGTTTCCTTTATCAAAGCCTATACTTTATGATTGGCTTTTATGGCTGTGCTTGAAAAAAAAAAAAAAAAACATCAGTTTCTTTAATGCTCTTTGCTATCAGATGAAGGTCCATTGAATAAGTTAACTATGGGTCTTTTATTTTTTATTTTTTTTATAATAACACTAATATTGCATGCAATCGATATGCAGCATTGATATAAGCAACATATTTCTAATTTTTAACTTTTTACTTGAACTTGCATAAATGAACTTTCTGATCTTGGCTTGCAGGAGTGGAACAGATTATGCAGTAATCTATTGTAGTAGGTCATTTGCTTTAAGGTAGTATCTTAAAAGCTGCTTTTCTGCTCAAAAGGGTTGTATATAATTGTTATCTGATTTTCTGTAGCCCACATGCCAGTGTGACGATTCTCCTCTGACCTGTTTCTGCTTATACTGTATACAAGCCACATAACGTTGCTCACAAGATAGTTAAGGGTCAATATTGGTGAGTCTGTTCTTTTCTAGTCCACAAACCATCATAAAGTGTTTGCCATGGCAATGGTAAAAAAAAAAAAAAAAAAAAATTTCATGCACCAAATTCTAAAAAGGAAGATAAACGTTTACTGAATTAAAAGACATTAACCACAAGTCATGTCTGATTAAAACTTAAGAGTGTGAGTTTACTACTTATTCTTATCTTGCCCGTTGAAGGTTCATAGAAACCTGAGATCCTATCACTCCAGACAGAACCAGACTCTACAGGTCATCGCCAATAACTTGTGAAACCGAGTTGTGCAGGGGAGAGTGTGACGCCGCATTTCCCCAAGGTTGCCCTCTTACCTATCTTATCTCCTGGGCAGAGTCCATATAGGCCAATTTAGGGTCATTGCAAAAATCGTTGTAGTCAGCATCAGCAAAAACACAATTCCTGTTTTCACTGTTCACTGAACATACAGATCAACTGTGACAGTCTGATACAGAAGCCAGTCTGTGGTTAGGTTTTATACAGTAGAGACGGGGATACAGATTAGCTGAACCCCCTGAGACATCTGGCAGTCTAAACTTTAAATAAAGTATATTAAAATGAAAATGAACATTTTTAGCACTGTTCCTTGCCTGAAACATCCAACTGGTTTTGTGCCCACATTTCTGTAACCTTTAAAGAAAGATGCTTCATGCTTTGCATTAACAATACAAATACTCCTACATTCTACAGAATGCTTTTGACTTTGTTTTATGACTTTTGTGCTCAAAACATATCTGTCTGTTTTCACTACTTTTAAAGCATTTAATTTTTTTAAATTCCTCATGAATGCATTACTTAGTTAATCCTGTTTTTTTTAAACTCACATGTGCTAAGAAATACAATATAACAATATAATGAGTTACTATAAAATTTTTAGAGTGCATTGATTAAATTAATTAATTTAGTTATAACTTGTTTTATTAATTAAAAATGCAGTATTACAATGTAACCGTAAGTGATATTTACGTTATCATCACATTCTTACAATCTTCATTTAATGCCATCTGATAGGGAAACCCTGCTGTAGGAGAATCCTTGCCCGGCTTAGTTATTATATTTAATGTTATTGTGATTGTTTGGTTTGAATAGTCATAAAACCTGCCACTTTTACGCTATTTGAATGCAGACATTGTGCTGACTGGGTAATGACAAACAGGTTATGGGTAAAGGTCTTGTGTGTCAAAAAGGTTTAAATCATTAACCACAAGCTAATGAAGAAGAATAGCATAACATACTAGTAAGACAATCCTGAAACTTTCCATGCAAAACTTTTTGAATTGCAGAATTTTATCAGAATTTCTAAGCTCTAAATGACATTCTGTTTTATAAACGTTTTGTGTGTCCACTAGTCCTCTGAATTGACCACTGATCATTATTAAAACTGTGATTATTAACAATAACACACACACACACACGCACACACGCACGCACGCACGCACGCACGCACGCAGCAGGTTATATTGCTGGGTAGTGAACTACAGTGGGACTGAGATGTTCTCAACATGTAGGTCATAAAATAGAGGTGTGTATGACATGTTAGCCGAAATTTCAAAATGTTTGTGCTTCCATGCATCTATATTGATCTTAGGGTAAATGTTTCAGCCTTGTTTAATCTGAACCACCAAAACGATCAGTAACCATGTCCTATATAAGCCCAAAGATAATAATTCATAACCTATTCAGATACTCTGACAGTACATTGATTTGCCATAACAGATGTGAAGAGAATAACATTGATTTTCTCTGTCTATATTAAACAGCAAGTGAACAGTTTGTTCTCAAAGTTGATGTATTGGAAGAAGAGCAATTCTTTGAGAAAAAAAGACAAGCTGGCGGGGACAGTGTTATACCCTGGGTCATATTCTCCTGGGAAGCCTCCAGTCCTGGGAAGCCTTTGGACCAAGTGTACCTCAGATTAATTTTACAGCAGATTAATGTTCACTGCCAAGAACTGTTCAGGAATTGTTAATGGAGCATGACAAAATGTTCAAGCATGTGCTTGGCAAGCAAGTCCAATCCATGGACTCACAACTGACAGAATCCAACTCACAACTTACAAAACCTGAGTGCAACCCCATATTGCCAGATACAGCAACAGCACAACTAAGTAAGAAGTAAGGCACTGATGGTGAATGAGGAGGTCTGGCATGCAGTCAACAAGGATGCAAACTCATCAGGATTGAGAAAGGTGACAAAGATTTATGGGGCCTGAGTCCTGTAAAAAATTGCCTAGAGGAAGAAATGATTTAACATCTTTTAATATAGTGTCCTCATTCAGCAGAAATATTGCAAAGGATGGACAACATTCAACTAAATATAGTTTAAAAACTAGATGAAGAAGAAAAAGAACATATGGCATTTGTATTGAAAATCCCTCTTCCCCCTCAAAAAAGGGAAACTTTAAACATATAAAAACATTTGTATTGTATAAGTATAAACATATGTATTAATATGTGAAAAAAATATAATGATTTTTTTTTTATATTTGCTCTACTCTGTATTCTTACATGGTGTTTGTAGATTTAGAGAAAGCATATGAATAGCAGTATTGCCAGAGGAAGTCAGGAGTGGCAGAGTAGTATGCGAAGGTAGTGCAAGATACATTATGTACAAGGGCATACCACAGGTACGACTGACTGGTTTAAGGTGGAGGTGGGAATGAACCAACGATCGGCTCATAGCCATTTTCTGTTTGTAGCAGTGATAAACCGGTTGTAAATGTGCAAATGAGAAAGAGGGCAGGGAGGCAGGGGTGCAGTTGCAAGGAGTGGAGGTAGGGAAGGTAGAGGAATTGGGTACTACTAAATTGTACTTCTTTTGTTGTCAGCCAAATATACTCCCTGTTCGGTCATCGGAAAGTGAAGAGAGATAAGAAATCAAAAAAGTAGATTGGATAAGAAATAAATAAATAAGGAAGTTTTGAAGTTTTGTCTTAAAATGACTCCAGTGCATTAGGCTTCACTTATACCACTTCAGTGCTGTTATTTCAGTTCTGAAAATATTACTTAATCCAAGTAAAAATATTCAGTTTAGCTTTTCTAATTAATATCTATAAGTGCAGTTGTTTGTTTGCATTGAGCAAGTAGCTTATTAGTAGCTTATTCATTTATTTTAGTAAATTTTTAAATCCGGCAAATAAGAAATTAACAAGAAATGTTTTCTGTTTTTATATATCATGTCATTAACTTGCACTACCCCAACCCACTATCACAGAATATCACAATATATTGCATTGTGTCATGTGGTCATGTTTCTGATCCTGTTTGCACATTTGCACGTGCACTTTATGTTGCCTCGTGTTATCTTTCATTCATTTATTATTGACTTCTGTATAGTACTTTTAATAGTTTTTGTTAATTTATGTTGTCCATTTGATTTGTCTTAGATAGACAGCTAATTAGGTGTCCTAGTTAGCTAGTTAGTTTCTTTTAATTTATGTAACATATACAGTATGTAGCACCTTGGTCCTGGAGAACACCAGTTCGTTTCAAAAGCCTACTGACTTGACATAACAGCACTTATACATAACAATTTTTTTCACTCAGGGTGCAGGTTTAACTTCAGGCAGTTATCTACGTACTGCAAAAGATTCATTAAATTTTGTCCAGACAGTTTTCTATGATGCTGTGACATAATCTGGCTGGACAGACAGACGGACAATTTTCTGAGGCTGGTTTCAGGTCCTCCAATATATGAAACATAAAGTCAATCATTGAAAAAGTGAATTCTGACCAATGTACAGGCAAAACCTTTATTTTATTTATATAGATGTAGCACCTTGGCCCTGGAGGAACGTTTAGTTTCACTGTGTCGTGAACTGTATAGGGTTGAAATGACAAAGGCCTTCTTTGACTTAAGGTGCTCGTCCCCTAGAGACGCGCCCCCTAGTGCCTGCTGAGCTCATTGCAGTAGCTCTGCGATATTCGCTGTGCCTTTTAAAGCGAGGGGGGTGGCACGAGCGCTGTCATTTCACTACTGAGCGAGGCAGACAGAAGCAGTCCTCGTTCATCTCCCCTTGTTTTTGTTTTCCTTTGCACACCTCCTTGCTATCCCTTTTGTTTTATTTTACTCGCTTTTCTTCCATCTTGAACAAAAGCACCACTTCCCCTGGTCGAAATGTACCGATATTTCGGGGAGCTTGTGAGCCGCGGAGCGGGCAGCGCGCTGGCGGCGGGCTGCGTGGAGGCAGCGATGCCGGCTTCCTCATCGCTAATGCGGCTGAGACACTACAGCGACGCCGCGGATAAAGAGGACGACCCGAACTTCTTCAGGATGGTGGAGGGCTTCTTTGACCGCGGCGCCGCCATCGTGGAGAACAAGCTGGTGGAGGACCTGAAGACGAGAGAGACACCCGAGCAGAAGAGACACCGAGTCCGAGGGATCCTCAAGATCATCAAGCCGTGCAACCACGTCCTCAGCGTGTCTTTCCCCATCAAGAGAGACAACGGAGAGTGGGAGGTTATCGAGGGCTACCGGGCACAACACAGCCAACATAGGACTCCGTGCAAAGGAGGTAACTTAATATAACATGATATGATTGTGTGTTTTTATTATTTTTTTTACGTTAAACACATTCACATTGGTCTCACGATGTTTTCCCGTTTTTCTATACATGGTATCAAGTTGGGGAGATGACCTTAAACGTATGTCTGTCTGTTAGCTAGCATAGTCCTATGACGTTAAGGACGTGTCAAATTGCTCCTCACGCACTACACTCGAACACTTTTTAAGGGGGTTGACGTAAATGTGTGTTCGCTCTATATAGTGCACTTAACTGGCTTTAAAGTCCAGTCTGGAATCTGGACGCGTCCAGTCGCCTTTCTGCTTGTCCCTGGAACTAAATTGTTATTTTCAGGAACTGGTCACTTTAGCTTTAGGTTTTACTTTGAGATTAATCACTAAAATGTTATTTTTCATTGGCACGAACTCAAATTCACATATGTGTGTTTTTTTAAAGTTCTTAAGTAAAAATGTTTTACACTAACACTAGTACACACTTCAGAAAAGGAAAATAGTATGATGTCTATTATATGAATATAATGCTAATAATATGCTATTATCATAATATCACATACATTATATCAATATATAACATGCAATAAATGTAATATTTTAAATATTTATACAAGTTATATAAGTTTTTCCTTTTCAAGTGTCTAATTTTTTTTTTGGCTGACTGTTTTGTGTGTGTGTGTGTGTGTGTGTGTGTGTGTGTGTGATTATACATATTATCTAACATTTCATATTTCAAGGTTAAGACCAAATAATTGGGCAAATGATCTCCTTAATGTATGCTATTTAATCTCCTTAATGTATGCTAATTTATCATCTCAAAAATATTTTTTACAATGAAAGAAAACTTTTTATTAATTGCAAAGCTCTACATACATGTATTCATGACTATGCTTATATTACCTGTAATAAATTGCAACCTTTTTATGCTTAAATGAGTGCACAGGTCCATACTACAATTTAGATTTTTAGAATTTTATGCAATTAATTGTGCAGCATATTTATTACAGCATATAAAATTTTCATATTGAAAGATGTTTAGAAGCCTGACTATCATGGCACAAGCACAAGACTTGTTTCCAAACTGATTAAATTAAGTAATAATAATAATAATAATAATAATAATAATAATAATAAAATAGTTATGTCCCTTTGTTAGGGGAACATAATTTTTTGTTGGATCTGTGTAAGGGTGTGTGAGTGTGTGTTTGGTTACTGACTGCATGCTTAGTATGATTGAGAGCCCTGAGATCAGTTACAGGAAAATATGAATGGACAGAACACTTCTCCACTGCATGTTGGTCCTCTGAAATGCGAAATGATTACATCAGAACAAAGCTTGTGCGTCCTTCACACTCTATTAATAACTCGGTATGAGAGCAGCTCAAAGCCCATGTCATTCACTGCAATAGAGCGGTGCATGATCCATGTTACTCTGATGTTAAGGACCGGTGGGACAGGATATAAGGTGTGGGAGGAGAACACCGCAATGTGTTGTGGGTAATATATGAGTTGAGGATGTGACGTAGGTTATCGTGAGGTTGGGTCAGGGGCGGGTGGATCGTACTGGTTAAGGCACTCGTTTTTATCAGCTGCATGGCACAAACACATTTAAACCAGAGTGCCTCAGGGTTCATGAGCGTAGTCATTTCCACATTCCTGGGCAGGATTTTTAGCACAAAAAAAATAAAAACCGATGATAATTTTCAGGTTCGACCTGACTTAATCCTGACTTCTGTATATCAGATTGTTAGATGCACAAGAGAATTCAGACTGACCTGTAACACTCTTTGACTATTATGCAAAAATCACAGTTAATTTTTTTTCCCTGTAATCTTTAATGATCCAGGTATTTGGCTGACGTTTGCTCATTTATAACAAGCTTCTGCAACAACTAAAAGCTGAAGTCCAACATGTTGCTTGTACATTTATAATCAGCACATTTCTGCTCAGTGAGCTAAGAAGAAAAGGAAAAAAATGAGGGCTTGACAATATGATGTGTAGAGTATAGCTATATGAAATTTGCTTTTCTGAGACTTTGTAACAGTGACAGACTACATGATGTGAGCATGACTTCAGGCTTAAGTTGTATGAGTGCCCAGGTTTGTGGTTACCAAGCAGAAGAACTCGTGCTTAGTCATTCCTCTCACTCTCCTCCTCCTTCCTGTGCTTTCTTTGACTTCCAAAATAGTCCTTTCTCCAAAAAAAAGAAAAAAAAAATCTCTCACACACAGTGTCCTGTATTGCACATTAATGAACTGTGAAAGTGGATTTGATCTAGCTGTCAGGATCTGCCCTCTGGACATTTGTTATGATTTTTGATGCATATTAGCACATGTTTTTTTTTTTTTTTTTTAAGCCTTAATCTATTCTGATCTTTTGAATTGATGAATTGAAGCCTTTCCAACCCGTCTTTATAATGTAATGACCTCGTATAACACCATCATATTGCAAGCCACCTCTTTAATTTTGGCCATGTGAATGAGTCATACATTCACAACGTCAGCGGTGTGTCGCAGTTAACTTGCATGCTATTTTTGTCCAGACGCGCTTTAGTAAGCCTTGTGATCTGACTCCTGTGGTTCAGGGATATAATGGTGAAGTCTGCTTCTTGAATGTATGTCTGGCGCTCTCACATTTGTCTGCACAGTAATTGTATTTTTTTTAAAATAATTGAATCATTATGTAAGGCTCAAAGGTTTCAGCATACCAGAGTTCTGCATGACGATCAGTCTGCTGTGTCTGTTTTGCTACTCCTATTAGTTTCATTGCAAAGAATAATTGGATGTAGGTTTATTTCCCTCGCTCTCATAACAGAGTTTGGCTTTTACCAAGCAGCAGCTGTGAGAATTATTCAGGCTGGCAAGAACATTTCCATCGGTCTGATTACTGTGCTGTTTGCAGCAATTACATGAAGCTGTTTTAATTCGAGTAAAATATTAGTCCAGTTATTAACAGTGATTACTTTCCATATAAACAATGCTGAAAATGGTAAAAAGAAAATTGAGTCTTCAGTGTAATATTACTGATTTATCTGACTTCTTTTTGGTGTCTTCTCGCAGGTATTCGGTACAGCATGGACGTGTCTGTGGATGAAGTCAAAGCCTTGGCCTCACTGATGACCTATAAATGTGCTGTTGTGGGTAAGCGGCTCTGTAGTCAGCTGTGGTTGGGCAGCTGGTGCTGCATGTACAGGCTATTAGTTTTTTTTATTTGTAGCTACACAATGGACATGCAGCTCCAACAACCAGAAAAGGGAAATACACTCTCCTTGCTGTTGTTCATATAATAATAATAATAAATGTGTGCAGAGTTTCGTGTGACTAGGTGAAAGTGTGTATGAGCTAGGCAGCAAAATCTCGGGCCACGAGACTTTCAGGCATCCTGATGGCAGCAGATTCCAACCTGTCTGCCATGTTTCATGAGTTTTTGATCATGTTAAGACCCCCGAAAAGTCCAAAAAAAAATAATCCTAAGGAAAACAAGAGGGCCCTTCACACACTATGACGACATACGGCTGATGTCATAGTGCTTGGGCCCTAATAATAATAATAATAATAATAGGTGCTTCTGATACTTGCGTAGAGTGCAATGGGATACAACAAGTAAGGAAATATAATATATAAAGTTATTTATATATAACTTATATATTGTGTATTAAAATATTATATTTTAATACACAAATACAATAATATAATAAATATGCAATATTGTATGTGTACAGCACATGTTTTGACTAGGTTTGTGCAAATTAATGGTATATTACCAGTTATACACTGTCTGGCCAAAAAAAGACATATTGTAATCTTTCTTTCAGTCTTTTGCCTTGATTGGTGCCAAGTTTGTGAGTGAAATACTCCTTTTTCACAATTTGCCATCAGGAATGAAAACTCCATAGATGTGATAACCTGCTCATTCAGTACTTTCAGGTCATCAGCTTCCTTAATTTTATTGCCACATAATGATGAGTGCTGAATCAAGACTGAACCAGCAACGAAGCAACCCAAGATCAGAACACTGCCTGTATAGACTTGTGCATTGGCTCTATGCATGATATGCGCTTCCCTTCTTACCCTGACATGCCCATCACTCTGGTATAGAATCACTCTGAACTTATTAGACCACATTACCTTTTTCCATCGCTCCAAAGTCCAGTCCTTATGTTTTCTAACAAAACAAGTGGTTTTATTTTGGCCACACAGCTGTTTTGTCCTTAACAATGTGTTGGACATTTTTAACCCCATTATAGTGATTTTGACATTTGCTTTGCAAATTTGTATTTGCTTTTTGATGCTGCCCAAAAATATGACGATTGCCAAATGGTAACTTTTTTGGCCAGGCAGTTAGCAATTTCAGTCAAGAAGAGATCTGATGAAGGGGCAGATATCCTGAGAGAAAAATCTGTTCTTGTCCATAGAAAGTGTGAGGGGCAAATTTAACTCGTGATCACCTTGTGGTTTACCACACTGAGAGGAAAATAAGAGCACTAGCAGGATTCCAACAATATCTTTTACATGCAATGTAATGCATTTATTTTATTTTATTTTTTTCATTTATTTTTTGGCGGTTGCACACAGAATACAACCTTTTGTCAGAACAGAATAAGGCCATTTTTTGGGAGCACTCTGTCCCCAATCTGCACTCTTATACAAACTGGGGTGCTATGTTATTGTATGTATGCTGTTATAATAAAAATAATAATAATAACAAATATTTGTAATTCATCCTCAGATGTGCCATTTGGAGGTGCTAAAGCTGGAGTCAAAATCAACCCCAAAAATTTCTCTGTAAGTACAACACTTAATGAATGAATGAATTCATTAACTGAATTTCTTTGTAGGAGTATATCATGACATGTGTTCATCTGCTTCAGTAAGAATTTCATTCCTGACGAAGTTTGTTGTGTGGTGTTTGTATATTGGAAAAGTCTGAAGGTTGAGGCTAAACAGCAAGTGAGCATGATGTCCTGATTGTATTTCAGATTCCATAATACAGCATGTTGAACTTGTTCTTGTAGACATGCATCTCTCTCTCTCTCTCTCTCTCTCTCTCCCTCTCTCTCTCTCTCTGACGTGCTTTAAAAAAATCGCTTATTGTTCTCAGTTCTTTGACTTAATGGAGCGAGCAAACTGCTGTGGGAATCAGTACATAGACCCTTGTGGTGCACGTAGACCTCTTCATCATACCAAATTTTCACTTTAGTCTATGGTCTAAAATACAAGAACAATTTGTCCTTTTTGTGTTTTATTTAGTTTGTAATGCTTATTTAGATGCACATGATTATGTAAGGATAAGTGGTTATAGTCATTGTCATTGGTGGGTCATTGTGTTAGTTGTCATGAACAGCAGAAGCAATAGTAAAGGATTTTTTTTTTCGCTGAAAGTTTGCAATTTGCTAGTTACACAATCATTGTGTCCTTCAAACTGAAACTGCTGATGAGCGTGATGGTGCTTTTGCTTACTTAGCTTTATGAAACAACTAGCTGGGTTCTTAGTTGACGTAAGAGTCAAAGTTTTAACTGACAACATTTACATACCATATCACGTTATTGTTTTTGTAATAATAGTTAAAAAGCACATCCTAGCTGACTTAACTGTCTGAAATCTATTTGTATGGTCTTTGTACGTGATGTAATTGTGCTAAGTTGATTGTTGATGCTTTGTAGGACAACGAGTTGGAGAAAATCACAAGAAGATTCACCATTGAGCTTGCTAAAAAGGGATTCATTGGTGAGTAGCATTAACACTGATGATGAATGATTGCTCTTCTTTGACCATTGCTGTAGAGATCTCCCACTCTCTATTAGTTCATGTATTGCTTAGCAAATAAAGCATGTTTCTCTGTAAGCAAAAAACTTTTTTTTTGTTTGCTTTATGAGGACAATTTAAGGACGAAATCCTGTGGAAAAACTGCTCTCTGCTCTCTGCTTGCCCTCAGATGAATGGTCCTGGGTGTATTACCAAAAACATACCTAAGGCAGCATACCCTTATGTTCTACATTTAGAGTAACACCACTCGTAATCCTGGAGTAGAAGTGCAAATCTGTTGAGCTCTTGTCCTGGCCTCGGGGAGCTTTTCTCCTTGTGTTTGTTAACGACCTCCTGCATCCGTCCTCCAACAGAGCTGTTTGTGTGTCTAATGAGCAATTATGATTAAGTTTCAATGTGATGTTTTATAGAGATATCAGAGATGTTGTAGATATCCATGTACTAAGTAATGATATTGAGCTGACACCATGATACACGATCTTTCCTCCTCTTCTTTCACATCCCTACATCTAGGCGATATTATCACAATAGCTAAGTGTATAGCTGCCATGTTATAATAGTCTCCCACTTCCTTTTCTGTCTCTTCTGTCAGGACCGGGTATTGATGTCCCTGCCCCTGACATGAGCACCGGCGAGAGGGAGATGTCCTGGATTGCTGATACTTACGCTAACACTATCGCTCACACTGTAAGTCAGTATGCATAAGTACTGTATGTGTATTACATAGAACGACTTTATATTCAGATTTTCCTCTTGAGCGTTTACTAAGACAGTTTAAGAGTTTCCAGTTTTATATGCAGATGTTTGTTTTAACACTGGCTTTGTCAGACAGACTGAGCGCTATCTAGATTTCTGTCTGAATAAACCGAATGTCCAGGCATTTTATTATGACCATATTTCAACCATATTCTGTATTTATTTTGAAAAGTAATGATGGTACACCCACTGATTGAAAGCAGCAGCTGCAATGAATTACGTTATGCTTTTGCCTAAGGTCACATGACCGTGTTGACATAAGGGCATGAATGCAATGTACACCATGTCAGCTTTTACTGCATATTCACAAACCAAAATCAGGTAATATAATGTGAAGGCCAAATAAGTGCTAATGCGAAATGAAGGTTCATGCTGTCAAATTTTATAATTTAATTTAATGGTAGTTTGTGTTGTTTATTTAAAGCCTGAAGCCTCTGTATTTCGTAGAAAGCAGCATATTGTCTGAAAAATGTTAGTTAATTTGGACATGTATCTGTCTGTCTAGCTACCCTGTCTGTCTGTCTGTCTGTCTGTCTGTCTGTCTGTCTTACTTTTACGAAGTTGTCAGTTGTTAAAATGTCATTACGTTTCAAGATTAGTTATTAAGATATTTCCACCACTCCATAACGTCAACCCCCCCCCCCCCTCCTCCTTTTTTTTGCTTTCTCCTTGTAGGCGCGTCTCTCTTCTTGTACATCTCTTATAAAGAGTTCTCGCAGTGCCCATGCTGTTGCCATGGCAGCTTGGGAAAAGCTTCTTTTTCCTACATTTCCTAGTTTCCTCTCAGTATGCGAAAGACATGGTTGTAGACATGTCCCTCTCCTTATACACTTCTTATACAGAGTTCTTGCAGTGCCCATGCCATTGCCATGGCAGCTTGGGAAAAGATTCTTTTTCCGACATTTCCTAGTTTCCTATCAGTATGCAAAACCTGAAGCGTGCAGAACAGTAACCCTAAGTCTTTTATAGCAGGTTGTGTCAGGATGTGTGCTCAGTTCGGCATTGGAAAGTGGTTAACAGCTGCTAGTATTATTTCATTCTGCTTGAATAGACTGAAGGCAGCAGATGCAGTTCACTTGCACTTGATGTGTTGATTCATCTTTCGTACAGATTACGAATTTCCTCCGTTTAGCCAGATAGATTGTTTATTCACATTTGAGCCCTCTGCTTTGTGCATGGATAAACATGTGTCATTTGTGGATTGAGCCAGCTCCTGAACAGTAAGAGCCATTGTTTTTGATTCTAAATAGGACGTGTCCCAGAAATGTTTCTTTGTGACCTATGGGACTTGGTCCATACTCGTATACAAAGCTTTCCAGGTTATTTTTTGGCATCTTTCAAAAAACCAATTAGATCTGGGAGATTAGATGGATGTTGGCAATGTTTGTTAGTGTTCCTTTATGTGAGATGACAGAGAGACAGTGTGGTGCTGACCCACATGTGAACAGTAGGTGATTAGTAATGCTGTGGAAAGGATCTGAGGGAGCTGGAGTTGATCCAGGGTTGAGTGAGGACAGCTTCGAAAAAGACAAACATATGGGTTATAAGCACTGGTAGGAGAGGGGGAACAGCATAAAAAGAACTGTTGGTGGGCGATTATGAGCAAAACTTATGAGTTGTGACACCTATGAATCATTGTATTTAGATTTGTTAACAAATTACCAACAAACTGTACATTATAATTGCAGTACAGGTGAACCGTGGATTGCGAGTAACTTGATCTGCGAGCGATTTGTTGTAAGACGAGCAACATTGTAAAATATATTTTAACTTAATAAACGAGCGAGGTCTTGACATTCAAGTAGGTTGCATGCGCTTTGAATGCTGAGCGTCACGTGATCACAACTGAACCAATAGTTCTTCTGTCTCGCGTTATGGGATTGTGGGTAATCGGTTCCCATGCTCAGTCTCATATAGTCAACATCTGTGCGCACGTGTACTGTTTACTATAACATTGTGACCGCGCGTGTGTGTAGTGCGTGCGTGTGTGTGTGTGTGTGTGTGTATATACTGTATATGTTTTTTTTTACTGATGGTTTAGGCTAATGTGCTAGTGGTCCAGGTCAGATAACATGAAAGTGCTGTAGATTTTCTATGTTTTATTAGTGTTTTAAGTTTTTAATCTAAAAGCCTTACCCATGTTACCTATACATATGCACCAACATAAATGTAAAAACACTGGGACATGCATGGGACTTTAGTTCAGTCCTAGCCTTTTTGTAAAATCATTTAAACTGAGAGTATAATGGATTTCATCAGAATGTTAAACCGGTCATTCGTCAGTATTCTTGTGTGTATACTTCAACAAGCACATATCCAAATATGTAGATGTTTTTCTGTGCCCTTATGATTTTCTCCGCTGCAGCCCTTGTAATAATGCAATCTTAAGAGATTAAGATTAACAGAGAATTTGCTTGTACATATTCTGTATTGTAATTGCATATACTTTTCTTTTTGTTTTTATGCTCAGCATATTATGTATTATATATTATGTATATAATCTGTTTATCTCTATAAAGGACATCAATGCTCATGCCTGTGTAACGGGGAAGCCCATCAGCCAGGGAGGAATCCACGGCAGGGTGTCAGCCACAGGGCGTGGAGTCTTCCACGGCATTGAGAATTTCATCAACGAGGCATCCTACATGAGCAAGCTTGGACTGACACCAGGCTTCGCCGATAAGACCTTCATCATCCAGGTACAGCCGGGGGGAAAAAAAGTCTAGCAAAGAAAACAACTAAGGAGATTTGAAATTACTGGAATTGGGTTAAGAGCAATTTTAATAGTGATCGACCTTTTTTTAAAGGTGTTGACCTTTTATTAAAACCTGGAAGGACAGGGCTGAAGTGTCAACTATGTGGAACAAATGTGGTCTTAAAAAAAAAAAAAAAAAGATTCAGTTGGTTGAGTCTAGCGCAGTGACGTTATGTTGCAATAAAATGAAGTCAGCTGACAACCTGAATATACATGGGTATATTTCCAGGCCTCAAATTGTGAAAGAGTGGTCCTGTGAGCATAAGGAATCTTTTTCACACGTGGACTGGTCACCACATTGTGTGATGTAATCGAAGCTGACGGTGATTAAATGAAATGAAGTGTAAGGCACTTTTTCTTACCAGGAAGTTTTTTTCTTTTCTTTTCTCTACATGCAGACATGCACTTGGTTCTATACATTTTGTCCATTCTGTATTTGTACATTGTTCCTGTATAGGTTGTTTCAAACAGGAATAGAGAGTTAAACATCAGCATCAGTTATGATTCTCAGTTCCTTCTTGGTTCATACATGGTACTTCCTCTCTGTGTAATACACTCTTCTCTATATCAAATGCCTTTCTCAGGGAAATGAACTGCAAACGCTGTCTTCTCTCAGGATTAAACAGAGCTGGAGAACAGTAGCAAACACTACAGCATGCATCATTTCCCTTATTTACTGACATTTTATGAATCTGCTGTGAACTGTGATATAAAGGAGAAAACTGAGCATTTTCTTTTACACACACTTATTTTATCTGGAATTTTTGTGTAGCAATTATTGGTGTCTTGTATTAAATTCTGTTTGAAAGTCACACACTATGTATACGGAGAAGGGATTGCAGGAGGAGTGCATTAAAAGGACACAGTGAACAGTAATTGAGGTTTATGCACACTTATGTAAAACTGTCCACTAATGGCACAGTTCGACGATAGATTTTATTGCGCTTGTGCAATAAAAATAAAATTGTATCCGAGTGGTTGCATTACCTTATAAAGAACACATGGTGGCGCCAGAGATCCTTTACCAACTGGTCATGTAGAAATGTTGATCATCAAACAATAAGATATTTTATAAACAGCTTCCCAGTAGTCCTGCATCGTCTAATAATTCGGAGTTGATAATTATTTTTAATCTCCTGCTGCTTCAGGATCATTTTTATTTAGTTTTTACTGTCAATAGCAGTTATTCTCCACACCACACAAAATTAAAAGCTCTTACATTGTTTAAAATAATTTCTTTTCAGGGTTTCGGAAACGTTGGCTTGCACTCTATGCGTTACCTCCACCGTTACGGCGCCAAGTGCGTAGGTATTGCCGAGATTGATGGAAACATCTGGAACCCCAATGGCATTGACCCCAAAGAGCTGGAGGACTACAAACTGGTGAGCACAGAGGAAATGTTTATTGCTAGTTGGTACTGTTTTTCTGGCTCAGCACTGCTATTCATTTTACAAACGGGTGTCGTTCTGCTTTTTCAAATAGCAACACGGCACTATCGTGGGCTTCCCGAATGCTCAACCGTATGAAGGTAGCATCCTGGAGGCAGATTGTGACATCCTCATCCCTGCCGCTGGAGAGAAGCAGCTGACCCGGAAGAATGCTCCCAACATCAAAGCCAAGGTTAGAGATGAGCATGGACAAACACTCGACTTAAAGTCAAGCACATCACATCGCTCATTATCTCTCGCATTTATGCCTGAGAATCTCACCAGATTTTGTAAGCCTGTTCAAGTGAAAGGAAATTGCACCCGTGGGTCAGGTGGCTGGCTTTATCCAAGGTGTCTTTGGTTTGATAAATGTGAGTGTCAGACTGTTCGACTGCGAATGCAGGCAGTGAGAGTAGACTGTTTATCCAAATGTGATCTTCCCTGCAGGAATTAATGAAAACCATTTATCCTGATGACACCCAGTATCTCGGGGAAACAGGGGGGTTGGGAGAGAATCACCACATTAAACTATTTACTACTGACTAAATTACAGCTTTAGGATCGAAAAGATGGGATGATGTAAGCAAAATGTTATATTGCACATTTTTACACCACACATGTTGGATAATAGCACATATTAGAGTGTAAAACTTTTAGGAGTAATC